>VKHL01000048.1:20781-146171 GCA_015146655.1 Ochromonas danica | reverse complement strand
AAAGTATTAATTGCGTAGATCATCATACACACGGTTATACTCATCGATATCTATGGTGAGGTCCACACTAGTGTCCTGAACCTTGTGTTGGTTTCTTGCACCAATATGAGGCTTGGGGTATTGATTTCCCCCATTATCTTTTAAGATTGCATTGTAGCAAGCAAAAAAATGCGCCCAGATGTAGTCCAGAGTCTTGTGATCATATTGATCATACGCTTGTTGCACCTTCTCACTCAATTGGTCAATGTTTTTGGCTGAGACCTTCAAGGCCTCAACTCCTGATTTCAAGGACTGGAAGAAGCTCAAATCGAGGAGGATTAGATCAGGAGATTGAGCCGGTTGAGTAATTTCTCGAAATCTCCAGCCTCCAGTGGATCCATGCTCTTCGATTTGTTGAACATTTCCTCTTCCAGTGTGGGGTCTGGCCTCATCTTGTTGGATTTTGATCACCTGATCGCAAAGGAACCTCAACTCTCCTTGATCTTATCGATCAATCCTCCCTCTTTGATGGACAATTAAAGGTAGAACGCACTGTCCAATGAGACAGAGCTGTTCAAAACCACCGCAAGCTCTTGAAATCCAAGAATATCGTCCAGCAGGGGTACTGGAGACAAAGCCTGTCTCATTGGACAGTGCGTTCTACCTTTAATTGTCCATCAAAGAGGGAGGGGGAAGCCAGTGGTTTTCCAATTCAGCCTGGAATGCTCGAAGTGAGATGAGAATCCACTTGCTTGCGTACTCCTCGGCAATTCGCCGATACTCATTTGATAGTTCCTCAGTGAGTTTGCTCTTTCTTCCACATCTTCCCTTCTTATTGTTGGTGATCAAGACGTCGATGTGGCCCTCTCCAGACTGCTTCCAGTATCTCAGCACTTTGGTGCGAGATTCCTCAGGAAACTGCTGCATAGTGAAGCGGAAGTCTATTAGTAGTCATAGTACTCCAGTTAAGTAATTACATAATACATGTTAAGTTAGATATTAAGTAATTACATAATACATGTTAAGTTATATATACATCTCTCCTCTGTTTACATACATGTTGAAGAACCGAAATTGTGGTCAGCAGGAGTGTTGCGGAATGAGTGGCTCTGAGAGCACTCATTGACTGAACCTCCTCTGCCATAATTAAGGTTCTTGTGCCTATATAAGCCTGATTACATTCGGTGTCTCTAAACACCACCAAGTCAGCATTGAGGTCTTACAAGAAAGTCCCCATGATGAAGTCTTTTCGTCACTGGATCGGAATGGGCTGCGCAAGCAAGTGCAATCATTGCCTTCATCTTTTTGGGAATGTTCTTTCACCTTTTTCCAACGACCGTTTCGATAAAAAACGACCAAAACACCCCGACAAAAAATTAAAATGACAATAACTTTGAAATGACTTTGAAAGTTCTGAAGACTGATTTGAGATGGTGATGAGAAGGGCTTTCAAGCCATGTAGTGAAAACTAGAAAATTTGGAGTTACAACTAAGAAAAGGGGGGTGACAACTATTACCGGTGGGAGGTAGTATAACATTAGAATGGGCAGGACAGGAATGTGATGGAATTGGTCTTTTCCACAGAGGAACTACTGTAAGTGAGAAATTCACAGTTTAAAACCGCGGTTCAGCATTAAAAATAACGGCCATTGGGGTGTGGTGGTAACCACAATGGCGTTCACTTTAAGTTAAGCTGACTTTTCCCGGCTACAATCCCATTTGAGGACTCCAAAAGTCGAGAATTGGTAGTTTTCAGTTCTTTCTCATTCAAGTTTCGCTTCACAATAAACGACTAACGCGTTTTCAGTCGAACAGCAACAGACAAACAACCACATCTCACATAACTAATCAAAGTGTTGCTGAAACCATGGAACCAGATCCGGAATTTGTGGCTTATTTAGCGAAAGCTGGTGTAAATATTGCTGACTTATCTAACGCGGAAAGGTTGGATGCTTATATCAAATTTACGTCGCCTCCCCAACAACCAGGTGAGTATTTTCTCTCTCTCTCTCTCTCTCTCTCTCTCTCTCTCTCTCTCTCTCTCTCTCTCTCTCTCTCTCTCTCTCTCTCTCTCTGTCTCTCTCTCTCTCTCTGTCTCTCTCTCTCTCTGTCTCTCTCTCTCTCTGTCTCTCTCTCTCTCTCTCTCTCTTTCTCTCCCTCTGTCTCTCTCTCTCTATCACTCTCTCTCTCTCTCTATCTCTGTCTGTCTCTCTCTGTCTCTTAATTCTCTTTCCTTCTAGACTCGAATCGACCATTTGGTTTCGCTTGGAATGATGAGAAGTTCGACTTCTTTGGACATGGAGTTGGATTGGCCCAGTTAGCTGTTGGAGTACTTGGCCTGAGTGCCGTGGTGGCTGGTGGTGGCTTGTATGCAGTGAAGCATCACCAGCGAGCGACCAACAAGTTCTTCCAGTCGCTTCTTACTGCTTCCGACAATAAGTTGTCTAAAATCAACTACTCAGTTTTACCTAGAGGAGATTTACACGTGGGAATTGACAGAGAACCGATTAAGAGACTAAACTTGCGCGGTGCATTCAAATCTGTTGCGTTGGTTGGAAACCATCGTAGCGGAAAGACCATCTTCCTCTGCAACACTGTTCTGAATGATATGTTCCCTTGGTGGTATCGTTATTTCTTTCCTCCGCGTGGTCTCTTCTTGACTGGGTCTCAGACGGCACCGACAATTGATGCTTGGCTTAAGAATCAAATTGCCTCCACTGAAAAGGATGACCCATGGTCTGCAGTGGCGGATCTGTTGTCTCAAAGGCGCCGTGAGCAGCGGGTAAGAGTGTTCCTTCACAAATTGTTCAAGGCCAACCTACCCAATCTTCTGAAACCCCAACCTGCGATCATTGTGGTGGATCAAGCCGAGGAGCTGTTGCGTGCCCACAGAGCTCAGTTCCTCGTGGGCTTCTACAACTTGGTGAAGGAGGGGCGTGACGATGACCTCTTCCGACTAGTTCTGGTCATCAACACTGAGACCGCGGCGAAGGCGCTGAAGCTGATGAATGGAGGAAACATGTTCACAATCATGCAAGCTCCAAAGGTTTCGAGGGAGGCAGTTGTTGCAGTCTATGGTGAAAGCTTTGCCAAGGTCTTCGA
Source organism: Ochromonas danica (assembly GCA_015146655.1). Taxonomy (NCBI): domain Eukaryota; class Chrysophyceae; order Chromulinales; family Chromulinaceae; genus Ochromonas; species Ochromonas danica. Next base: position 143,090 of record VKHL01000048.1, on the reverse strand, counting down.
TGATTGTGATTCTTGTATTGGAGTTGCCCTTGACTATACAATTGACGAAGAGCGTCCCAAGGATATGAGTGCGAAGGAGTATGCTGCAATGAAGAAGGAGCAGTATGTCAAAGACAACTGCCTTGCTATTGAGATAACAAGAGAGGAGTACGCCAAGGCAGGACAGCATTTCGAGTGTATGATTTGTAAACATTAATCCAATTTGCAAACATACTGACCTTTCTCAGACTAGAATGTTTCGACACCGCTACAATGCTTGACATTGCGCAATTAAAGATATTTAACACATCCAATAACTGACATCTCGTGATCAACTCATTCAAAAGCTTATCGAATTCATTCACGTTGTTATAGTCATAATATGTCACATCCAACTCTCTCAAACTCTCCACATGCTCTAGAATAGCTGCCAAAATAGCATCACAGTTACAATTCTCATCGAAAGGCATAGTATCCAGATCCTGTATTAGTATTCTCATCGAAAGATCCTGCAGTAGGGAGATCAAAGTGGCTTCTGGCACAAAACAAGTATTTACGCAAATCTGGTAAGGCTCCAGCACAGACTTTAGATTCTCCACTGGATGATAGTAGTTTTCTCTTAGATACTACGGACGCGCAGCCCCATAAATCCACCACCTCGGTAGTCGCTTCAAAACTCGCGTTTTGAGGGTTAAAACTGACAAAGCGACGTGCCTGCCTGTTTGGTGCTGTTACTTGTCAAGGTTGGAAGGCCTAAAATTAATCGAGTTTGGAAAAAGTCGAGAAAAAGCGATTTATGGGGCTGCGCAAGTAGAAGATAAATGAGACACATGTCGCAAAAACACCTCAGTGGAAAATGGACTTATTTACAGTGACACAAAATGGATGGGCTGTTTAAGTTCTTTTACATAAAGATGATTGATATTTAGTAAAGACTACATAGATATATGTATCAGGGATGCGTTTTCATGTAATTGTAAAAAGCAAATGCTATGTAAACAGCATAATTAAGTTGTATTTCCCCTTCTCGCCAAAGACTTTCAAAAGTAGCCCATTTGGTCTTAATATAGCCAAACGGCTGCTCTACTTTTGCTTGAGCGGCCTGATGTGCAGCATTGAACTTTCTGCACATGGGGTTCTCGGCGTTAGCACCACTCATGGCATAGTTTGTATGTCATTTCACCTCGGAGCGGTGAAAAAGAGTCTTCCCTCTAGAGAAGTGGTTGTGTCTATGAATACCGCTCCCGAGAACAAGTTAACAAGAGACTCACGATGGAGCTCCAAGAAGGTGCCATCATGCGTCTTCAGCATGAAGCCGTCGTTTAGATATCTTAAAACACCCTTACCGTCTACCACTATCATAAACCGCCTTCCTCCAGGGCGGTTGAGCTTGAACGAATGGTCCAAACTCTTTTTGTTATATCCTTTAAACTTCACCAGAGGAAAATCTGTTGAGTCTACCCTTACCCGAGTGTCATGTACCTCTGCTGGGATTCGGACAGCTCGAACAGCAGATCGCCAGATGGAGAGATTTCCATGGTCTATCCGCCTCTTCGCCCACCCAGAAAAGATTTACCGACGTTTTTGGATATTGACCTTGAAGGTACGCGAGCTGAATTTCATCAGGGGTCGAAGCTCTCGCGCGAGGACCGCAAAGCTCTTATGGTAGAGATCCTGGTATAAAGCGACGAGAACGAACAAACCGAGAAATCCTCTGGGTTTCTCGTTACCCCACAAGATCGGATCTCGATGTTTAACGAAATCGATAAGATCTTCGACTGCCCTTTGGGGCAGTCTGTGGAAGACAAGGTCTTCCAAGATCTTTCGCGAAGAAATAGACATTTCCAGTGCCTTCTTGCAAATGCAACCAGATAACCCAATGAATAACTTGAAGTAATTCAATTATGATGAAGATTCCATGCAACATGAGCAAAGACTGAAAAGAGAACTGAAAAGAAAGATGAGTGAATCTTGGGTGTGGTCACTGTAAATAAGTCCATTTTCTACTGTGGTGTTTTTGCGACATGTGTCTCAATGTTATAAATCTAGCTGCGGAGATATGGAATTCAAAACTCTAAAACTACGACATGGAAATCTCGCCTTTTTGCTGGGACGGGGATTGGGGCCGCACAAATATTGTGAAGAAAAGATTGTGAAAGACCATGAAGAAGTTCAACCACGTCATGACCATAGAAGTCAACAGAATCCCTCCTAAGAGAGACCATCTCCTCACAATTGATTTGCTTTGCCTCTTCGCATCAACAAGTCATCCCTTCTTCCTATCTGAACTCCGCAGTCGATTTCGATCTGCAGGTTAATGTTTCTTTTACGTCCAAGAATTTTATTGAGTCTTGTTACCGTCACTTCTTTTTTGAAGCCTTCCACAGCATTTTCCATGTCATCTTCTAATTACGGTACTCAAATTGATCGCGTTGTCGCCCCTGATTACAATACTGTGGGAAGCATCCTCAAACTCAAGGATGATACTGAATTCTATGCTACTGGTACGGCTCGTGGCAAGCGTGGTGTGATCTTGATTTCGGACACCATTGGGTGGAATTCTGGTCGAATCCGCAACATCGCCGATTTCTTCGGAGATAATGACTGCTTGGCGGTCATTCCCAAACTGATGGGAACTTCTAAGGCAGCTGAAGGTAATGATTGATCTGTACTTATTGAGGTTGGAAGATGATAGTAACCGGGTCTGAATTGATTAGGACCATCCATAACCTCTGTCTTCACTCATCCCTTGGATTACGTGAAGGATACGACCATTGAAGGTAAGATAGCAAGCGCACTGCACTCCATTTCGAATCATGATAATAATCCACTGGATGTAAATAGGCAACCTTAAGCCAAAGGTGTGCTCTTTAGTCAAGTACATGCAAAAGGAAGGCATTGAGAAGATTGCTCTCGTTGGCTTCAGCTGGTAAGACGGCACTCACTTTTCGCTGTGCTTCACTCTCTAACCATAACCAACCTTTGCAACAGGGGTGGTTGGGTCGTCACCCATTTGCTGGCCTCTGACATTGCTGAAAACTTTGTCTGCGGAGCATTGCCTCATCCCAGCATCAACCTTGAGGAAAGAGTCTTTGGAGGATCTTTGATCAACTTAATGTCTCGCATTGAGCGTCCAATCTTGTTGATGCCAACAAAGGTAAGCCACGCCAATCGTTTACATAATATTTCCAGTGCGCTAAGAGGCCTTTCGACATAGGGTGACCCGGAGGACTATCAACATTACTTGAAAATGCTCAAGCACAAGCTACCAACCTCTGCTGACGTTGACTATTACAACATGGAACATGGGTTCTTGTTGCGTGGAAACCTCAATGATCGCGAAGTTCACCAAGCAGTTGTGCAATCCTTATCTCAAATTATGGACTTCTTCAACCATCACTTCGAAATGGATCCTAGTCAATTGGTCCAAGGTGTTGGCAAGGCTGCCAAAGAGTTCACCGAAGGTGTGGAGCATCCAAGTCGCCCTGTTGAAAAAATGGAGGACAGAGGAGAAGTTGTGCGGGAGATTCCCGGAAGCGTGAGCGAGCAAATGCGTCAAGGCTACGAGCAAACCAAAGAGGGAGCTCAGAATCTAGGTCAACGAGCCCAAGAAGGAGCTCAACAAGCTTTGGAGAGGACCAAGGAAACCGCGCAACAAGCTGCTCAGCGGATTCAAGAAGGTTGGGATGCAACCAAGCAACGCACCGCGGAGGGTTATGAAAAAACCAAGGAGGGTACCCAACAAGCATGGGATGCAACCAAACAGCGCACGGCAGAAGGCTATGAGGGAGCCAAAGAAAGAACCCAACAAGCTGGAGAAAAAGTGCAAGAAGGTTGGGATGCAACCAAGCAACGTACAGCGGAGGGTTATGAAAAAACCAAGGAGGGTACCCAGCAAGCATGGGACGCAACCAAACAGCGTACCGCAGAAGGCTATGAGGGTACCAAAGAAAGAACCCAACAAGCTGGAGAAAGAATGCAAGAAGGTTGGGACAAAACCAAAGAAGGAGCCCAGCAAGCTGGAGAGCGTGCTCAAGAAGGCTGGGATCAGACCAAGCAACGTACGCAGGAAGGTTGGGACAAAACCAAAGAAGGAGCTCAACAATCAGGTGAGCGTGCTCAAGAAGGCTGGGATCAGACCAAGCAACGTACGCAGGAAGGTTGGGACAAAACTAAAGAAGGAGCCCAGCAAGCTGGAGAGCGTGCTCAAGAAGGATGGGATAAGACCAAGCAGCGTACGCAGGAAGGTGCGGGCAAAACCAAAGAAGGAGCCCAGCAAGCTGGAGAGCGTGCTCAAGAAGGTTGGGACAAAACCAAAGAGCGCTCTCGTGACACCGGCGAAAAGGCTGGACAAGCTGCAGGAAAAGCTGGGGAAAGAGCTGGTGAGAATATCAAGCAAGCTAGTGAAGGAGTGAAAGCCAGATCCCAATCTCAGGAAGACCGCTCCAAATAAATAGTGTAGCGAGAAATATCTTTTTGCATTCATGTTATGCCATTCTCGCGTAGAAGCACTTTACCATTAGCTTCAACTGAGGCTAAATCTTAAATCTTAAGATGTTCGCGATATATAACATCATCACAATTATGCTTTGCAATACATCGAATAAGCATAGTAATCAAACATATGACCAAAATCCTTGTTGAAAGGGATACTGTTGTCTCCCTTCATTCACCCCATCAGCGGTGTGGTAGATATAACTATATCCATAACAACATAACAACATAAACCTCCTCTAAGCCAACATGTGGATCAGAGTGAGGATGGAAGCAATTCTTCCACCTCCAACTCACATCAGCAGTGATGCGACCCTGACCAAAACCCTGTAACTCCGTTAGACGGAGTCAGCAGGGGGTGAGCATATAGGTTCCTCTTCACAGTCATTCTTCTTGACAACATTGTCAACATCTACAACATCGCAGCCAGGTTGGTCCTTTGTGCTTTTTACTGTGATTTCTACAGCATTCATTTCGATAGGAGCAGATAATGATAGTGCAGGTTCTGGAGGTAGTGCCATCGGTGGCTTAGGAGGAGTTGGTTCAGGTGGATGCGGCATAGGAGGAGGTTGAGCTATTGCACCCTGCCGCAGGTGGTCTTCACTCTCTGGAGTGACTTGACCTGTTTCCAACATAACCTCAACAGAATGATTTTCTTGGAAGAGTCGATATTCCTCTTCACGTTGAAGATGAACTCGTTCTGCTTCTTGTTGTTCTCGAGGTGTCATATTGTCTAGAATATCCTGATAGCGACTATCATCAAGACCCAGCACAGAGACTATTGCCTCACCCACTCTTTCCACACCTTCCAATAATCTCTGTCCAAGCCATTGGACACGATCAAACAGCATTCTTTTTCTTTTCTTTTTGGAAAGCAACGCAGTTCAATGGAAACGTCTGGATTCCATGGAATCGCAAAAACGCACATACAGTCAGAAGAAAACGAGTTTTTATTGACCGTTTCCTGTTTTTCTTCCAGGAGAGGTTGGAGGGTTTCAAACGTTCACCATCCCCACAGAAAGTGCATGGCGTTCACTTCACCATTGACTGACTAGTCATTTTCAGGTTTTTCTTCACAATCCTCTATAGCTTGTGTCTCTACAAGATCTTGAAATCGACTGAATAGAGAGAGACATAATGCTCTTATCTTCTTCTTCTTCTTCTATGGCATCATCATCATCATCATCTTCTTCCTCCTCCACATCCATTATCTCTTCCACTAAGAAAGGCTTTCTCTATAAACAATCTAAACACTCTGGAACCTGGCAAAAGCGCTTTTGTTCTATTAATGGTTCATTCCTAACCATCTACAAATCTCAACAACAAGATGCCTCCACTCTCATCGCTATGGTAGACCTCGCTCAGGTCATCCAAGTCTATGTTGCTGAATGTACTCCACTAGAGAGTAACCTTCCTGGAACTGATACGAAAGGCTTCTATATTATCTTGCAAATTCAATCCAAACATCTTTCTCATCAGACCCTCCCAGGCCCTCCACCCCCACAGCCACCCAATAGCAATAATGACGAGAACTTGGCTAATCCTACTGCTACGAGTGGTCAACAGACTTTCCAATTATTCAAACTTCGTACTCCTAACTATGCTGATGCTGCCTATTGGGTGGCTCTTATCAGTTTTGTTCGAGATAAGGCCAATGGATTTGTACGTAAAATTCCACGAAAACCACGTTCATTTAGTCGTCCTAAATCCTTTTCAGCGACGAAACTCTCGTCAATTAGCGAGGAACCTGAGTATGATCCTTATCGATCTTTGAACTCTTCTTTTAGTTCCTACCTAGCTGATGGGTTAGGAGGAGGTAATGCTAGCAGAAATGATAGTCTTGAAGAGGATGAGAATGAAGAAGACAATCAAGTGACTTCTCAGCTACTAGCTGATGTCATGAATGAGTTAGGTGAAGGTATAGAAGAGGACGAGGAAGGTAGTTGTGGTGATCTTTCCCTTGATGACCTTGCACCTCTCAACCTGTCCAGCACCTCTAAAGAAGATCTGAAAGAAGTAATCGAGGCTTTTGAAGATCTCTTCCCTCAACCTCTTTCCACTGTACCTTTTCCTGTCGACTCTGTAGCTACAGCTACTCCTTCTATGAGTAATTCTCATAGTGCTACAGAGCCACCACCAATCAGTGAGTCAACAACGTTGGAAGTGATGAAGGTCGTGATCGATTCATTGGAGGAGATTGCCGCTCATACTGCGGATGTTAAGGTTGATATTCTCCTTTCTCCTACCTCATCAGCCAGTAGCAATGACGTGCTCCATGAGCCTCAAGCCTCAAATCAACAAGCCGTTCCAAGCATTGTTACAACTGTTGATAATCATCACCCATCGAAGGAGACTGAAGTTGGCAAGGAAAACAAAGCTGTATCGGTTGGACCGACAAACAAAGCTTCCTCTTCTACAAGCACTTTCTCGAGTTTGTGGATCAGATTAGTCATAATGGTCATTTGTATTGTCATTGCTATATCTGCTGCTTGGGTTACTTCCAAAGCCAGACGACAGCTTGAAGCGCCAGTTATCTCGCCAGATGCCATGCTTTCCAGACAACAAATGTCCAATCAAGAGGCGAGAATTCAACCCATCATTGAATTAGCTGGACAAGAGACATTTGACTTGATTGTGTTGAGAGAGGAAGATGTTAATTTGGTTTCTGGTAAGGAAGAAGTTGGAGATAAAAGTGAGATTGAAGCTCAAATTGCTTCACATGATGCTATGCCTCTTGCTGAAGAAGCTATTGAATACGAGGCAGAAGATGATGGCACTGTCGTCCAATCTGACGCTGTCATAGATACTTCTACTATCTCTTCTTTGGAAGGGAATGAACAACTACAAGGAACTGGTACAAGAATTGAAGAACCTCTTATCACGGAGTCCATCATCGACACCGACACTGAGGGGGCCGTTGCCCTCGATGAGGAAAGCGATCAGAGCAAAACTGATGAACTCGAGGAGAGCACTGCCACTTTCCATCTTCATCATGAAGATGACAGTAGTGACAATGTGCTTGATATCGATGCTGGAGAAAATGCTCAATCTGAAAGGCGGCGTGGTGTGGTATCTACCAAACTGTCTTCGTTCAAGCGACTCCTCTTTTGGCCCTTCGATTTTATCGCCAACATTCTGAAGCTCATTTTTCGCAAGCGCTAAATGCGTTAACATTTGATTTGTTGCCTTTCAAGTGCAAGATCGTATAGGATAGCCAGTAGATGGTATCTTATGATCCCTGTGCCCTGAGGAATAAATGTCTTTTGATATGCCTAAGCAAGTTAATTAAAAATTAACTCAAAATATAAACCAAAATCATTATGTTTTGATCATTTTTCCGGATTTTGCAACTTGTAACGCTTAATTCCATGGATTCCGTGGAAATCCTAGTGGCGAGAAGCGGTTCCAAATTTTGATGTCCTAGATCTCCAAACCAAAGTTGAAAGAGCTTGTTATGTCCACTCAATGTTGCTGTAGCTACAGTGATAATAGACTGTTGGCATTGGTGCTTCGACTTGGCACCTCAATGTTGTCTTTGAGGAGCGTGGCAAAGTTACCATCAATCGTTTATCGTTTGTGATTTTCCCTCTCTTCTTCCCGGCCAGCCTCTGCCCCTCCTCACTCATCCCAGTTAACTTCACAATTCACAGAGAACAAGAAGCAATTGTGAAAGATACGAAGAGTCCTTATATTCAAGTCATTTCTTTTTTCAGTCTCTCTTCACTGTGTGGTTCTTTTGTCCCTTCCCACTGTCTAGCCTGTAGGAAGGTCATAATCAAATTCAATTGACTGATTGACTGATTGACTGATAACATCACAATCATCATGTCCATCAGTCATTTAGAACTCTTGAAAACCTCTGTTATTAAACCATTATCTATTCTTCGGAAAGAAGTTAATACTCATAAAAGCTCTTCTAATCATCAAAATTATGGAGAGGTCTATTTAAGTGATATTCTAGAAGAATTAATTGCTTTAGATATGGTGAAAAATAAGAAAATCCCAGCACGTCGTATTTTTGTCCATTCTAATGAAGGTGGTACCTATAATGAAGTTGGATGGATTATCTATGATGATATTGAATATTGTATGCTTTGTAAGAAAGCATTTGGTGTCTTCTCAACTAAGATTAGTTGTTATGCTTGTGGAAATGTCTTTTGTGCACAATGTTGTTATCAAGAAGCTCATATCTTTGAAATTCAATCATTAGGAAAGCTTCGAGTTTGTGATCTTTGTTGTTATGGTCAGGTAAGACAATTCCAAGAGAATGATACCTGTTGAATGATCATGATTAGTAACTTCTTCTCCATTGTGTGTTTGGATTTACTGTCTTGATGAGTAGGAACTTGTCTATGCGGTACCACGATTAAATGCTACGAAGTCTAAACAAGCTCAAATGACTTCTTCATCTTATACCACTACGATCACAAGTAGTGATGAAGAGGAAACAGAGAAGCAGAAGCAGCTCAAAATGGCCAAACAATTGGAATTTCAACGTGAAGCTTTGGCCCGTATGAATACTATGAGCAAACGACCAACTTCTTTGCCCACTCCAGTAGTTAACAATGTCAATATGATCGAGCAAAAGCGTTCTTCAATGCCTCGTTCTGGTGATGGCAGTGGAAAAGAAGGCACTCCTGTTGGTCAACTACCTGCTCCACCTGCTCCTCCATCAGTTGGACAAGATAGTCCCTCTGCACCATCATCTCGTAGTAAGTCTTTGTTAACAAAATATAGTCAATCGATGACTTCGATCACTCCTACTCCGTCATTTGTTGTGAAGACGAAACGATCTTCAGGCATTAAAGTATTCATCAATATTTGTAGTCATAATCAAATCCCTTACAAAGCTGAAGGTAATGTTGGTGATGCTACTAATGCTTTTGATAAAAAGAAGCAAATCTATATGATTCTCAATACTCCTTTTGAATACCAAAATGAGAAAGATGGCAATTACTGCGTAATATATGATATTATTGTTCATCCCAGCGAGATTTATGTCAGTACTATTGATAGCACTGGGGTTGCTCGAGACAGAGTAAGTGTGATATTCTTAACACTATTACATATTTAAATTTGATTTGCTAATTGGCACTGTGGTGATGTAGGTATGTAAACAGGCGATGGATCTCATCGCAGCAAGCTATCAAGAGCAAGTGGATACCAATTATGTTATATTACGTATTTCCAACAACTACAAAGGAAAAGATGAAAGTGGACGATTAACCGTGCGACCTTGCTATGTTCCACCTTCTGAAGCTTTCTATGTTCAAGCGCAAATTGCTGCATGGCCAAGCCCAGCTGGCAATGCGGAATCCATTTCTGGTCGCACAACTTCAGTGGCGGAAGATGTTTCATCTGCCTCTTCTATGGCTCGAAGCTCTATAGCCCTAAAATCAACTGATCGATCCAGCCAATCGCGCGGTTCAGTTGTTGATCGCTCATATTCGGTCATTGCTAGTGATTCGTCCAGGATGTCTCTTGACAAGTCTATTAAAGCAATGGTTATGTCCAAGGACTTATTGTCAGCTTTCAGTGCTGGAAGATCTTTCAATCATGTCATCGACGCATTGAATAACTACGAAGTTAATGTGAAAGATATGATTATCTATCCCGAGGCTGGATTCGTTATTATTGCCAAGCAGATTCGCCCAGTAATGAATATCATCATCAATGTTTGCCATCACCTAGGTGTGGGATCGATGGCCAACATGTTTGAGACACATAGCAAGGTTGCAGAATATGTTCTTCCTCCTATTGTACCACCTGCTAAACTTCCAAAACCATTACCATTTATTATCGGACGAGTTGTCGAACAGCCTGCTGGCTTGTCAATGGGTCAATCGGCTGCTTCCAGTGGCGGTAAGATGGAAATGCTGGTCGATCTGGTTATCCCAACAGCAGTTATGCTTTTGGTTATCCAAGATCCTACTGGTGATCTGCGCGAAGAGTTAGCCAAAGAAATTCTGATTCGACTATCCTCTTTGCGTGTATATTTGGAAAATTCATTTTCGCTGCCAGTCGTGTCTGGAGGTTATGTCTCACCAAATCTTCAATATCTTACTAGGCGTGAGGATGTTGACAACGCTACTGCTGGTATGATCGCCCCGGTGATCAATCTAACTGAAGTTGAGAAATTAACATACTCGGTTGCCTTCATTGGTAAATTATTCAAGCAAGGTCATCGCTATAAGTCCTGGAAAGAACGCCTTGTCTATGTGAATGACACAACTAATAAACTGCAATACTATGACCTGAAGATGGTATATCAGGGTGAGTTTGGCACGGAGAATGCATACATAGAATGCATTGCCGATCCTAATGAGTGCAGCGCTCCAAAGGATAGCTTCCCTTTTAAACTGAATAACTATGTCTCTGGGGGAGAGTATTTGTATTGCTATGTCAAGGAAAACAATCTTCGCAGTCAGTTTGTGTTACTATTCGAAGCTTCGTTAAGAATGGCCACTGCTATGAACAAACTTTTGAAAATTCCAGATGTCAAACAAGGATGGTTGAAGAAGCAAGGTAAATAGCACTACCCTAACTCTGATCCTTCAATCATTTTGACGTGTTGATTTACTCTTTTAATATTTGATAAAGGTCATGTGGTAAAGAACTGGAAACGCCGCTTCTTCATCCTCAGCCAGGGCTTGTTGAACTACTACGAAAATAATGGTCAGGATACCAATGGCTTGCCAGAGATTCCCAAAGGATCCATCAAACTTTCCTCGTGCACTGTTTCCATCGTGGTCAACGATGAGTACAATAAACCAATTCCCCCAACTGAACAGATGTTCCAGGTGGTTGATGAAATTCAAGGGAACAAACTCTTGATGAAGGCTGAGAATGAAACCCAAAAGAAAGAATGGCTCGATGCTATTCGAAAGCATATTGAGTATGCAAGAAACTATCTCGAGTGAGTGTTTTAGATGTAACATGAGGCTTTAGCGCTTGCTACTGACCGATTTGTTGGTTTTACTTGATGCATTTTGTGCAGATAATTGCAGTTTTCAAGTCGCATAGAAAAAGTTATAGAAGCTGATGTAGCTGTAATAGGTTTAACAATCAATTTTGTTTTGAAGAAGCTGCTGTCAATCCTTGGATGAGGACAAGATGCAGTAGTCTAGACGAAGTGACGACATTTGAGATAGTCTACACACAGTGTAGCATATTGAGACTGCTGACATTGTTGTTGATGATGATAATGATGATGACATTGACTTCTTGAGTTGTTGGGAAAGTTTGATATTGCAATTTGTTTTGACAAAGAGCAAAGATAATGTAATACTACTAAATCATTAAATACACTATAATCGTTATTTCGTTTTACAAGAAGATCAATGAAGGTCCATGAAGATTAACCTTACACATACAATGAAGATCAAATTTTCTCGTGCTATTGTAATCAATGCTTATATAGAGGGACCACATCCACACTGTGTATTCTACAGATTGTGAGATGTCATAGAGATCACAATTACTATCAAGATGAGAAGAAACATTCGAATTTAATCTCTCTTACACACAAACAATTCCAATTAGGTATCCACCAGAGATGACAATCGAATCAAAAGGTCGCCCATAAGTAGCCGCAATATCAACAAAGTCCACGACTTCTCCTTCCCATCCACCACATCTTCTCATCAAACCCAAAGGGTCATCTGCCATATAGCGATGCTGACGAACATTAAACCTTTTCCCTGCATCAGGAGTAACAAAGGTAGCAACAAGATGACTTCCATTGGATGATAACCCGCGAATCTTGGTAAACATCTTCTCATTCTCCTCCAATGTCAAGTAACTCGTCAACCCTTCTAACAACCACACCGTGGGGAGGGAGGGATCAAATCCATGGGATACCAGCTGACTTGACCAATCCTCCAAACTCAGATCTCCCTCTACTGCATGATAGTGGAAAACACTCTCAGCGCCTTCTTGCTTCAACAGGTTCAGCTTGTACCCCAGCACTTCAGGGAAGTCCAGCTCGAAGTACTGGATCTCTGCCTTCCTCTCTGCCGTCAGAGAAGGCAGAGGCAGTCTCCAGGGTCGAGTATCCAATCCAGCTCCCAGAGTGACGATCTGCTTGATCTGAGGGTGATTGGCCAGGATTGAGTCTAGACTGTCATCAATCTTTCTTGTGCGGACGGCAATAGTGTTATGGAAGGATTGTTTTTCTTCCTCTGACTGCCATCCATGATCAGATGAGTTAACCCATCCTTGACCAATTTCTCCTCCTAACTTCAAGGCATAAGGATCATGAAATAATGGATTGTATGGATGGAAAGTTGATTCCATGCCACGAGAATAGGCTACACCATGTGCTGTGACACTGACAGTTTGTCTTGAAGGGTCATGATGAGAGCATATCGGTGCTCCTAATGTGATTGATGAGCTGGCATTGTTTGACATGACTTGAACTTGACTTGGTTGAGATGAAAATATGAGTGCGAACGAACTGTGCGAACTGTGGGAAGGAATGACTTGATCGACTTATTAGTCTCAATTTACTAGTTTGACTACCTTGCTGTATGACTTCTGTGAGGTCAGCAGTCAGTGATGATGTGTCAGAACACCTCATGACAAATGGCAGTGATGGAACATCTTCCAGAAGGTCTGAGGCTTAAAACCTCACTTTTCAGACTTTGTTATAGTTCTAGTAGGACTTTTAGTGAACAGCTCATACTTTGTCAGCGTCTTGTCAGAATCTTCTCATCAGCAGAGAATGTGCAGGACAAGGAAGTGAACGAATTGCCAACAGCCAAAGAAGAAGAACTTCTACTCTCTTTACTATTCATAACTGATCATCCTCTTCGGTCACTTCTTCCATACACCTGGTTTCAGGAAGTTCTTCATCTCTTGTTCGTATTCATTCTTCATCACTTTATAAATAAAACTAAGCAAACATGGGCAGTAGCGCGAGTACTTCTTCAGTGCGTTCTTCCATTGCTAGCACTTCTCTGTCCATCTCCATTCATGAAGGAAGTCCTAAAGAGAAAGCTAATTGGTATTTCCAGCATGGGAACTACATCCAAGCTGAAGAATACCTCCTCGTAGCTCTCGAAGAGTCCAAAGCCCTCTATGGAGAAGACAATATCGAGACTATGGCAATACTTGACCAGTTAGGTCTAGTCTATAGTAAACAAGGCCATGCTGAAGAAGCTGAGCGTTTACATCAGCAAGTCTACGAGCAATACGAGCATCTGCTAGGATCAAAGCATCCTATGGCATTACAAGCTCAGCATCACTTAGCATTGGCTCGCTTCCAACGTCGTCAATACAATGATGCTGCTAAGCTTTTCCTAAGTTGTTATTATGGTCGTATGGCTATTTTGGGAAGTAGTCATCTTGAGACATTAACTTCCATGCAATACTTAGCCATGGCTTACCTGGAAGAAGGTCAATATACTACTGCAGAAGAAGTATTACGACAATGCTTATCCAAGCAACGCTTTCTATTAGGACCTGATCATCACATGGTAGTTACTCTTTCCATGTTGTTATGTCGTGCTTATGAAGGTTTGAGACGATACAAGGAAGCAGTAAACTTGTGTAAGTCCATTCAACAAGTGATTGACTTACCATCAACTGGATCCTCCAATGATAAAAATCGTCGCTTTGAACGAAAGGTGAAGAAAAATCAACCTCAATCTCCTACTAGTAAGCAAGTCCAACAAGAGCTTCTTGAAACACAAGCAGAATGTCAACGATATTTAAAGCATTTAGAAGATCTTGCTGCTTTAGCGATGGAAGAAGAACAGGAGATGACCTTCTCACAGCTTCCTGACTTACCAAGTGATAAAACACAGCTTTGCAATTAATTATGCCACACCACTGAATTTTATTTTTCGCCAACCCTATTGATTTTTGACCTTGTTTTGTTTGTTTATATATATTATATATTTGCCTTTCGTTGTTATCTGCTTTTCCGACAGTTCGCCAAGTGATGAATTGACTGGAATTCAGACCCCTCGCCCCCACCCTGATTGTTGATTTATGTTGACTTATATTTGGCTTGAAAGATGGTTATATTTGTTTCTCAATGATTCTATAACTCCACTTGTTCTCATTGTTATTGATTTCCGGATTGTAAATAGATAATCTTAACTCGCTATTAAAAGAAATGAAATCTTGTCTTCTGCTTTACCAAGTCTAATCATGAAGTCGTTGTTATGTCTCAACAAGATATATGCTCTGGTAGTATTAACCCAATAATTTACTAACAAACTAGTAATGTCTTTTCTTTTCTTGTCTTCAATAATTGACAAGCTTCATGAGGTCGTGAGGTTAAAGTAAACAAAACTATCTGGCACTGTACTGTACCGTACTGTATGTAGTCTAGCCTTGCATTTCGACTTCAGACGTCAAGACCGTTGAGACACCAACATTTTTTCGTTCTGGAAGTCGAACTTTTGGATTTATAACTAAGAATTCTGAGATAAAACTGGAAGAGCAGAGCAACAGAACAAGAAGACACAGCAGACAGCAAGGCACAGGCAGCACTCCCCCACCTCCTGCATCAACCTGGCAATTGCTTTTCGGCAGTGCTTTTCAATATGAAAGACAAACATCTTGACATCCACTCTGTTGAGTGGACAGGTACTGGTAGTCTGGGAAAGATTGCCTGCTGTCAGTGTCATATTGACACAATTGCATTCATTCTTTAAATCATCATCATCACGATAATACTCAACAATCAACAATCCTAATCATCAAACATGACAACTCTTCTTGCAAGTCCACCAACTGATGCAGCTATTTGTTCTCATCATGATCCTTCTAGAAAAGCTGTTAGCACAACAGCTCATGGTGTTGCTTATCTACGTGGATTAGAATCCATTTATCATCCTGACGATCCACTTTTCCATGACCCTTTTGCTTTGACATTGGGAGGAGAAGTTGGTAAAGCTTGGGTAGAGAAAGAAGATAGCACAGCGACAAGAGAAGATAAGCTGGCACGTATGGCATCAATTATCATCCGTACTAAGAAGATCGATGACAGTCTAGACTCAATCCTGGCCAATCACCCTCAGATCAAGCAGATCGTCACTCTGGGAGCTGGATTGGATACTCGACCCTGGAGACTGCCTCTGCCTTCTCTGACGGCAGAGAGGAAGGCAGAGATCCAGTACTTCGAGCTGGACTTCCCTGAAGTGCTGGGGTACAAGCTGAACCTGTTGAAGCAAGAAGGCGCTGAGAGTGTTTTCCACTATCATGCAGTAGAGGGAGATCTGAGTTTGGAGGATTGGTCAAGTCAGCTGGTATCCCATGGATTTGATCCCTCCCTCCCCACGGTGTGGTTGTTAGAAGGGTTGACGAGTTACTTGACATTGGAGGAGAATGAGAAGATGTTTACCAAGATTCGCGGGTTATCATCCAATGGAAGTCATCTTGTTGCTACCTTTGTCACACCCAGCAACAGTAAAACTCGTAAGAATGATCTTCATGTTTACTTGTTTACTGATCCAAAAGCATTCATGCTTCGTTCTGGTGGATGGGAAGGAGAAATTGTTGATATGGTAGATGTAGCCATTGGCTACAATCGCATTGCCGCAGATGAAATTGAAAGTGCAGGCAATTACCGCGGCTATTTACTAGGTATTGCACATATTTAACTACCATAAAAGCAATTAATATTGACTTGGTAGTAGTAGTACTACTACTACAGTAGTATATATAGTAGATATACTACTTGTTCTTGCTTTAGTTGAAGTAATCGTTAGACCTTTCCAGCAGGTTGATTTCTTGTTTGGCAGTAATTGTAATCTAAAACCTCACCAACTCCACCAATTCCAAAAGAATTGAAAAACAATGACTACTCCCATACACTTGGAATACATTATTCAATCGTGATAAGAATAACATTATGTAGTACACCTCAAGGTAGTTTTGAGACTTTATGACGTGGATGATGATTAACTTTAGCACAAGCAGAGCACATGCTGCCTAGAGAGAGAAAGCAAAAGTAGTGTAGTGTAGTGTAGTGTTAGGTAGTAGTGTAGTATAGCAGTATTATATATCAGAATAGTTGTATAGAATAGTGTAGAATAGAACAGCCCAGTAGTAGTAGTGCATTGTATTGTGTAGCACAAGTTAAGCATGCGGGTATCGTTTGCAATCATGAACCCGTCATTGCTAATCTAATACCATAATAGAAACACAGAAAACAAAAAAGAATATTTTTTCGGCATGGACATGACATCATCCTCTCGACTGTTTCATTAAATCATCATCATCATCATCATCATCATCATCATCATCATCAAACAACAAGAAGCAGATGAACGTTCGCCCCGCCAATCCTGTCCATTACACATTATCTGATTATTACATAAACAAACCAAAGAAAGCAAGAAGAAGAAGAAATAGAAGAAAAGATGCAATTCAAACTAATACGAAATCAATGAAAAGAATTGAATTGAGGGTAGGACACGAAGACTACCATCTACTACCCTTATCTCTACACACGCATGTAGTTTAGTTTTTAATATTATTATTAGGTTACTTAATCATTTAAAACAGAGTCACGTCACCACAATCATCAGGCACATATTAATCAATCACAATAACAATTATATTGTTTAGACCCTGTTACATGTACAGAGACCAATTTATCAGAATTATTCATACAGACAGGGTCTAATTATTGTCTTTAACAATCATAGTAGAGTATTGATTTCGATCATCAAAGAGGACGAGCAGAGATGTTCTTAATATAAATACCATATTTATCAATATAGTTACTTGCTTCATCAAAGTGATGAATCATCATTCCTTCTGCAATCACTTTTAAAGGTCTAGTCGATAAACGACGATTAGCAATCATAGTATTATATTGTTCTTTTAATTGATTTTCATTATCCAATAGACTACTAGATTGATCGACATTCATGGACATAGTAACGTCATAAAGAATAGTATAAGATTGACGGAAATTAAAGACAATATCAGTACCACTATAATGTCTTGATCGTCTAATCTCATATCCATGTAATTGACAAATCATATCGTCACTTGTTACACAACGATAGAGATAACTATTAAGAAATCGTATTACAGGCGATTGACTTGTTAATGAAGGGAAGCATTGGATAACACCTTTATCTTGTTTTGGATCCCAACTATTAGCATCTAAAATAGCATGTCGATGTAATAAATGTTTAATATAGGTATAGTAGATAGTAGGATCAGAAGAGTTAATGATATTTAACCAGATCATAGGAAATTGTTTACGTATATCAGAAGTAGGAATACGTACAAAAGGATGTGTACGACGATAATAATCACGTCGATATAATAATAGCTTTAGTCTTGTACGATTTTCTTTTTCTTCTTCTTCTTCCTTAGACATCTGCATCATCATCATAGAAGAAGAAGATGCAGATGATGATGCAGATGATGACGATGGCCCTAGCATAGGTCTTTTTCTTCTTCTCATAGTAAGTGAGGTGAGGTCAGTAGAGGAAGAAGAAGAGGACGTGTTGTTATTAGTTATGGTACTTGTTGTGGTTGTTGTTCTGGCGAGATTTTCGGGGTTTTCCATCAAGCCTAAGGAGCATACACCATATCCTTCTTCTTCTTCTTCTTGTGCTGTTACTGCTGTTAGTGCTAGTGCTAGTGTTTCTTCTTCCTGGTGTTGTAGTTGTGTTGGTGTTAGTGTTGGTGGCGAAAATGGTGTGAGAGAAAATGCCTCTCTTTCTTCATCAAATTCTCTATCCATTAAAAAAGAAAAGGTAAAGAGGGAGGAGGAGTGGTTGAAGTGATGGTGGTGATTAGTATCGTCATTCATGCTAGTAGTCGAAGACTCACTTCCAGATTCCTTCTCATGTGACTCTCATTGTCATTGCAACACAATGCGGAATGCCGTTGACAGAGTGACAGTCACAGTGACTGACAGACTACGGGAATCCGGAATTCCAAAACTACCAAACATGAAGATCGGAATCCATGGAATCCACATGTCTGACAATGATACAAAAGTAACGATGGATTAATATTTATATATAAATGAGAATCATACTAATCCAACCATATGTTAAACCTTAATATTTACATCTAAATAGGAAAATTGTCCGCTCATGGCAATGTTCAATAAAATCAGCTCTCTAACTCCACTGACTCCATCTCTGAAAAGATCTCCACAATTCGTAAACATTGACTGACAAATGCTTCTCTGTGGATACGTCGGGACACTTCCAGCTTTATCATATCGGATAGGGAGATATGCGAGATATACAGTCAAAGCCACTGCCTTTTCGTATAGCAACTAACCTCCTGGCCCTAGCCCTAGCCCTAACCCACAAGGGGATGAGTTAGACTGTAATGCAACTCGAGAGGATTGCTGATTGATTGGTTAGATAAACGAAGAAAAGAGTGACCTCGATAAGAGCAATCGCGACAAAAGATAATACGGAGAGAATTGGTACAAATAAAAGGAACAACTTTATACAATGCCAGGGGATCAATGAAGGTTTCTATTCAGAGAGCTACTCGTTCTTCTTCCACCGGTGGTAGTGTCAAGACTCTTGTGTCGATAGCTGAACATAGGTGATGAGCACAACTTCAGTAGTTTAAGACAAATCTCGTCCATGCTAGACTATATCATCTCCTCCGCTTCTCTCAATTTAGGCAATAAGACAATTTGAATGCCACCAACATCAAGATTGTTCTATTATACCTACATACGTTTGTACCTGCATAGACTTGTGATACAACGTAGATGTTTGGTCCGCCAGTAGTAATCCTCGTGTAGACTGATCCTGCGCAGACACATGATATTGACTCAAATCTTCTTACTCCCAACAATTCAATGAGAAACAAGTGTTGCCACTATCATTACTATCAAACACACATACTTGTCCAGCATTACTTGTGTGTTACCTGAAGTACCAAGTAATAACCTCATCACAACCTTATATTATCCTCCATGCATCGAAGATTATGGAAGTGAGAGCGCTGCTGAAACATCCTGCACACAACATCTACACGAGAATATTGTATTGTATATATAATACTGTTTCAAAAATTACGAACAAATATTGCAGGTCAGAGTAATGTACCTTGTCTTACAAAACGAGGTCCATCAACGGTCAAAAAATTGTTTTTTTGTAGTTTTTCTCGTAACCGCTGCATTCTTGTAAACTAACATTGATTAGAAATAAGCTCTTTCTGAATCTGTGCTCACAGCTGCTTGTAAGAGAGGAATCGTGATAAGAAATTACCATAAGAAAAGCCTCAAACTCAGCAAAATCAATAGGAAAGAAAGTAACCTAAAGGAGTTGAAATACAGACAATATTGATCTACCAAATCCATCTATCTTCAACTACCGTGTTCATTCCACCAACACCGACCACCAACCACCGGCACCACCAACAAAACACAACAGGCTGAAGACAGAGCTTTGCGATTCAATAAATAGGGGAAATATCTACCAATAATGATGAAAGTGGCCTCAACCAAGCCATAACAAACATAAAAGATCAAAAGAGTTCATTAGAGTCAATAGGACAGAAAGTAAAGGATTTGAAATGCAGACAACATTGATCCACTAAGTTCATCTTATCCTCAAAGTGGAATGCTAGAATACATTCAATAACTACCTTCATGGGCTTTGCTGAAAGCTTGCGATAAGGAATCAAATCGCTAACATTATTGTTCATCATACTTCGATCGACAGGATTGTCTAATTCATACATAATGGTATAGATAATTCGCACATTCAACGCTACCTTTGTGCCTCTAGCCACACTGGATCGTCGTATCTCACAACCACGAAGCTCGCTTGTCATATCATCACTGACGGCACAAGCATATCGGTAGTTTCCAACAAATGTCTCCATAGACAATTCAGTACGAATGAGAGGAATGTAAGTTACGACATAGCCATTTCCTCCAGATTCCCATCCAGTACTGCCAAGGACAATATCCTTGTGTGCGAGATACCTCATAAAGGAAAAAAAGAGAGAAGGGCTACACTGATTGTAGACATTAATCCACACAGTAGGCAATTGCTTGCGGATGTCAGTGCTGGGGATACGAATGAAAGGATGTGTGCGGCGGTAGTAATGTCGACGATAGAGACGCCTGCGTTTCTTTCGCTCTTCTTCTTTGTCGAACTCTTCAATAGTAGTTGAGGAAGAGGAAGAAGAAGAAGGATCATCACCAGCCGTTTCGTTCTCTGCCTCTTCTGCCTTGGCTTCTTCTCTCTCATCTTCATCGTCCCCCATTGCAAGAAGAGCATCTAATTAACAGATAGCACGACAGAGTTTTGATGAATTAATACACACAGCGTTTCTCATGTCGGCCTACCTAGTAACAGTCTATCTGACTGGAGGTGGCTTGAGTAATGAGAGGAATACACAGATGGAAACTCATGATGTATCATTTTATCTACACAATGCACATCATAGAGAAATGAATTAAATAAAAATTCATTAGAAGAGAAAAGGAGATAAGACTAACCCTTTCCGGTAGAAAAAGTTTTGTTTTCTTGGGAGAATATGTGTGGCAACAACAGGAACAACAACAACTTTTGTTTGTTTTTTCTGAGATTAACTCAACGAAACTTTCTCAAATTTGTCTCATGATCAACTTGGACTACTTGGATAACAAGGTTATTAGAATCTTTACTTAGAAGACTCAAGTAGTAACGTGACCGGTGGATCTGTTATTGATCAAAGAGATGATGTCGATGTTCTCTCTGCACCGGTTGTCTCCTGCGCTGTTCCGGTGGTTTGTCCGTTCGAAAACTCTGGCACTCTGGCACTCTGGCACTCTGGCACTCTGGCACTCTGGCACTGCCCCTTCAAGTTTCGAGTTCCGAGTTTCGAGAGCCATTCTGAGGACTTTTTTATGTGAAAGATGGGGTTTCTCGAGTTATGTGAAAAGCGACGATGGGTGTAACCACGCCCCGCATGAGTCCCGTGAGTCGAGTCGAGTCGAGTACGGCGAGTACCGTGAGTCCCGGCGAGTGCTTCTGTGTGGATTTGAAACTCACACTTTTAGACTTTGTTGCGAGAATTTAATTCGAATATTATTCGTAAATTCGGGAATTCGTAAATTCGGGAATATTCCTGAGTACTCGAAATCCCAGAACTCGGGACTTGGGACTCACCACTGGGACTCATCTGGAAGTCGAGTCCGCGAGTCCGGGACTCGACTCATGCGGGGTGTGGAGTGTAACGTCTACTGTAATGTGGAATGGATATCTCTGGTCTAGAGAGATTTTAACACTTTATTTCCTTCTGCTGTAACAAACAGAGAGAAATTGATCAAACAGATGTCAACTAGTTAGTAGGTATGGTAGAATCTTGTGGTAGTGGACAGAAGAACATCCGCATCATAATACTACTGCTAGAACGATTGGCACATCGAAAATAGTTTGCATACTACGTCTTTCAACTCACCATCTCTAGATCCAGGAGTTTTCTGCACCGATATATCCAGAGTGCACTGTGGACTCTCTCCGTGGTCTACTAGATGCAACACAGTCTATGGCCCAGCCTGCTCAACGCAAACAATTATCAATTTCTGACATGATTAGTTTTATGATTAAGGTGCTGGTAAAGTCATAATGTTTTCATTGTTTGGGAAAAGTTTGTTGTTTTGAGAGTTGAAACTCGAGAGTTTGGACTTAATCTTCAAAAAACTACGGATAAAATAAATATTACCTCTGTTAGTTTTATGGGAAAAGAAACACAATTTCTAACAAATGATAACGTAGCCGAACGATGTAGGCTACGAACAAAATCAATCCTCTTATCTTGGAAGATGAGTGAGTCAGTCGAATTGCAAAAGGGAGACAAGTTATCCTAATCATTATATTATTCTTATTATCCTGAGCGTACCATACGTGCGTAGGCTTTACATCTGGAAACCTAAATATGGAGTTACGTCATAGCATAACTACCAACATAAAGTAAGCTATAATCTATTAACAACGACAACACCATTTAACAACAACACTATTATGCATGTATACTACAGGTAAAGCAATACATAGTATTATTATCAAACTCTACTAATTCAACAGATTAGTAGTGGTATTGCACCTAGACTAGACCCCAACATAGTGAACAGCTCTGGTGCCTGTTGCTACAGCTTCTTTGTCTTGTTCAGAGAGAGTTAGGCTGCTTGATGATGAGAACAGCCTTCTAATGAAAACAGAGTCCTCGTCCTCTTCCATCTCATAATCTATATGATCATCGACACCAGCTTGTTGGCCTATCACTTGCCTAGCAATGGTCTCTTCTGCCATGGCCTCTCTGACCTTCTCTGCTGCTCTTCTGCCGCTACTGCCTTTCCCTCTGCACTCTTCACTCTCTTCTTGTTGCCTCTTCTCCATCTCTTGCCAAATACCACACAATTCTGCTTCTTCACTGTCGTCTGACATACTTGAGCTACTATTCAACAAGCTAAACCAACTGCTTGCATCGTCATCTTCTTTCTTCGCTTCCTCATTCTCATCATCTGACATACTTGAGCTATTCAACAAGCTAAACCAACTGCTTGCATCGTCATCTTCTTTCTTCGCTTCCTCATTCTCATCATCTGAGATACTTGAGATAATATCCAAGAAGTTAAACCAACTGCTTGCATCGTCATCTTCTTTCTTCGCTTCCTCATTCTCATCATCTGACGTACTTGAGACAATATCCAAGAAGTTAAACCAACTGCTTGCATCGTCATCTTCTTTCTTCGCTTCCTCATTCTCATCATCTGACGTACTTGAGACAATATCCAAGAAGTTAAACCAACTGCTTGCATCGTCATCTTCTTTCTTCGCTTCCTCATTCTCATCATCTGACGTACTTGAGACAATATCCAAGAAGCTAAACCAACTGCTTGCATCGTCATCGTCATCATCATCATCATCATCATCATCACCTGAAGCCTCGGACTTTGTCTCTTTGCCGCCATCTTTCACGCCTACTACTACCCCAGAACCTTCCCCTCCTTCCTGCTCTCTTCTTCTTCTAGCATCGCCTCTCTTCTTCACAGATGACGCGAATGCTGCTAGAAACGCATCCTGGGACCGCTTCGAAGTCCACACAGCAAGAAAGCTCAGCGACACGATCCCCAACACAAGCAACGCCTTCCACACACCTCCGTACTCTGCCTTCCCTCCCTCAGCCCACGCCAATATCACTCCCGAGAGAACGAGAGGTGCTGCGGAACGAACGATTAGGCGCTGCACTGAGATAGGTATCCTCGACACCAACCATACCACTCCTTCACCATAGCCTTCCCTTCTTCTCTCACTATCCACGCCCCTCTTCGCCTCGCATCTATCCGCGGCTTCTCCAGCCTCCTCAGCAAATGGGACCACTGCAGATAGACGCCGAAATGACGGCAGCTTCCATCTGTCTCCTGGTTGTATTTGCACCGCCTCCTGTGCATCACTCATCGTAGGGTTACGGGCCACAACCACCGGAAACAACGAACTGTTGTCTCGTCTGCCACCGCCTGACCATACGCTCCGTCGCCATCCACTGCTGCAACTACTACTCATACCTCCATATGTAGTTAGAGATGGCTGCCTCACGCTCGCAGCATTATTGTCCTTGCGGCAAGACAGAAGAGCCTTCTCACTCTGACTACCAGTCAGCTTCTTACTTGTTGTCAGACTTCCTCCTCCTCCCAGTAGCACTAGTTTGGCTTCCACCAAACCCTTACACACTTCCTTATCGAGTAGCAATTCCAGCATCTCTTGTGACAAATCTAGATGAGGAGACTTCGAGACACCACCAGCAGCATCTGCAATGCCTACAGGCTGCCTCTCGATGCCTGCTGACCGCTCAGCTTCACCATCTATCATGCATTCTTCTTCACCTTCCACCCTTCTCACACTATTTCTTACACGCCTTCCTTCCCTACTCTTCACATTCCCTAGCATAGTGTCAAGTACTTGCACCATCCTCGCATACACTGTCCCCAGCACTTCGCCATACACCAGACCCGGTACTGCCACATCCACACACAGAATCGTCACCGTAGATGCGAATACCTCGTCCATCACCCACTGCACCGCGCACGCCTTTAAGAACGAACCTTGCCACACTGAACTACGATCTAGACCTCGCAGCATTATGAACAACACCGCACCCATGTTCGCTGTTAGTAGCACCAACACACAGATCCACTTCACATACCACAACACAGGCGGAGGCCGCATCGTGTAGTCCTTCCTCACGGTTTGCCACCAGATCTTCGCTGCCTTCGTATCCTTCGATTCTATCAAGTCATAAGCACACACATGCAGAAAGGTCACCGCCTTGGTTTCTACATCCTCTGCGCCGCACACCAAGTCACGAAACACCTTCCACTCTTGTCGAAACCAATGACTAGAGCTGAAGTGGCGCCTAATACTGCTCCTCCTTCTCTTCTTGTCTCCTTCAACACCAAACCACTCGCTTCGAACTCTCTTCTGTCTGTTATTAGAACCTCTTCTACTGCTTGCGACAGCCCTGTCGTCAGCAGCTTCCTCGAATAGCTCATCATACAGCCTGCCCAGCCATCCTTCTCCTCCTTCCAGCGCAGTTGCAGCAGCCTCAGCTCGTATTCCACAGACTCCTCCTTCCGCACTCTCAGCAGCCTCTCCTCCTCTTCTTCCCACTCCACGCATATTACACATGGGCACATCCCTGCTCACCAAGGCAGAGGCTTCCAGCGTTCGAACAAATGCTTGTCGACATTGTCGCACTTCTGCCGAGGCCTCATATCCAGCCATGCGATGCAGTAAGTTCACGCCTATTACCTCACTAAGCACGAACAAACATATCACCTTCCCAGACACATCTGCTGCCGTACTAGCACATGCCGTAGGAGCTTCCATCAAAGCAAACAAGGCTGACACCAAGCGATTCAATACCGCTGAAATCAGAGACACTATCATCGCCACCACAAGGATCGCCTGCAGTGACGCATCTTGCTCCGAGAACTGACACTGTCGACGCAGCTCCTCATCTGTTAGCGATGATTGAACCGACTGCGAAGACAAGATCTGGCTGCCCTTGGTCTCCAAGAGACGCCCAGCCTCGATCACCTTCGCAGTTCTCCACACACAGTAGCTTTGACTCGAATCTAACATCGACCTCTTCTCCAGACAGCTTGTCAGGGACGTGTGCTGCTCGCATGATCCATCATCGTCTGGATACTGTAAGTCATAAAGCCAGGCCAACAAAAAGCAAGACAGCGTAATTGATGTGAGCATGGCCGCTATTCTCTGTACCTTGCGCCAATCTTCTTCTCTACTTGTTGGCTTGCTCATTCCGTCCCGTCTTCCTTTCTCGTTACTAATCAAATGCATATCACAGTGTCGTCTGCCAGTATTATAACCATCAAGCTGTAACGACGAGCTGCTGTGTCTACTACTAAAATCTGCTCCTCGCGATAGCCATTCTTCCACTAACCTTCCTTTTCTTCCTGTCTCTACCACTCTGTCCATCTCTTCCCTCCCGAATCTTCGTAATCCTAACCATGACAAGGCCTCCAAGTACTCATGACGAAGAAGCAACTCTCCCCACAAGCGAAGCAGCCATGGCCGAGGTTGATATATCTCAGGCAACGTCTTCAATACATACATGGCCCAACGCTCGTTCAACAACAGATGCTCTCGCTGCACTCCTTCCTCTTCTTCCAAACTGCTCCCTCCCTCTCTTCCTTCTACATACGCAAGCTCATCCCATGGAGCCACAGACCTCGTCCTCGCCTTCGTTTTGGCCAATAATACTAACAACTTCGTATATATGCTAGACAAACCACTGCCTACAGCTACTTCCTTACGGTTCCACTGCCACACACAACTTCCTATCAGAAGCATGCCGACTATCCACAGGCAAGCAAATGTTGACAGCAACATCATTGTCCCTTTCACCGCAGTCGCATCTGATAGACCAGCTACTCCAGACACTGTCCCAGAGAAGCTTTGCGTCACATATTGAGATGTCACACCCACACTCATAGAAAGACTTCTAGACGATGTCGGAGACAAAGAGGGAGAAGAAGATGTCCCATTACTGCTGCTGCTATTACTATACCCACATCGACATTGCACGGATGTGGTGCTCGAGGATACAAGCGTGCAATAGTTACTATCCACCACACGGAATGTGTTCATGTCGATGACACTGCAGCGCTGCTGAGGCACCGGACACTGCTGAGAGACCTGAGCAGATGCAGCTCCCGAACAACTCAGCTCAAACGTCACGTTCGTTTCTGAGCAATTGAAGAACACCTGCTCTGCCTTCCCAGACGAGCAGTTATATCGAAACACTGCCACAGAAGAAGTATTCGCAGATGAAACTGTCAATGTGATGTTGGCAGTAAACTGCAAAGAGTTGCTGCTTGAAGTATTAGACGCAGTAATAGTAAAGATATCAGACTTCAGACTGGAAGCGAGTGTGCTAGCATTGGCATTGACAGAAGAAAGAGAAGCACGTGAAGAGACCTGCACACTAACTGAGGACGAGTTAGTCAATCCGACGATATTGACAGACCCTTGAGATACATGCACTGTCACACTACTGCTGTTAGTATTGGAAACTTCGACCTCTTCCACGACAAGCACTGCAGGCGATCCCATCGAGCTAGGATGCGATGAAGAAGGCTGCCCACGTGTTAGCGAATGGGTTGGAGAGGAAGTCGGACGACCGCTACTTAGACTACTACCGCTTGGTTTATAAGTTGCTGTCCTCCTACTCGGACTTGTACTTGAATACAGTAAAGAAAACGGTGCACTAGATGGTACCACCGTTGGCTGAGTTGATGGCTGTGAGGAAGGTTCATTCGATGGCTGTGAAGACGGCACACTAGATGGTACCACCGTTGGCTGAGTTGATGGCTGTGAGGAAGGTTCGTTCGATGGCTGTGAGGAGGGTATATTCGATGGTGGAGCCGATGGTGCAGAGGATGGCACTGTCGTTGGTTGGCTTGTAGGCTGTGAGGAAGGTTTATTGGAAGGTGAATAAGATGGTGCAGAGGATGGCACCACCGTTGGCTGAGTTGATGGCTGTGAGGAAGGTTCCTTCGTTGGGGAAGAAGACGGCAAACTAGATGGTACTTTAGAAGGCTGTGAGGATGGGTCGCCAGAGGGCGAAGATGACGGCACACTAGATGGTACTCTAGAAGGCTGGCTGGAAGGCTGTGAGGACGGTTGTGTCGATGGCTGTCCAGTCGGTTGGCGAGTGGGGGTTAGACTGGGTTGAGATGTGGGCTGCCCAGTGGGCTGGCTGCTTGGGGTAACAATTGTCGCATATACTGCTACTCTGCCGGCATTACTAGCATAGCCTGTTGACCCTGCCGCTGTAATGTTGCCATAATAACTCAACGAAACAGAACTACCATAATATTCATTAGTCTGAGTGCCATCCATATCTGGCCCCCACTGTATCCATTCGGAGCCTGAGTCTCTATAGACACGGACTCTTCCTGAATCACCATTTGTACTGGTATCATAATACGGTGAACCAACGGCTACAGTATTGCCATCATAACTCAATGAAACGGAATAACCATTGTATTCATTAATCTGATTTCCTACTATATCTGTTCCCAACTGTATCCATCCAGAGCCTGAGTTTCGATAGACACGAGCTCGTCCTGAATCTTTTGCTGTGGTATCATAATAAGGTGATCCAATGGCTATAGTATTGCCATCATAGCTCAACGAAATGGACCAGCCACAATTTTCATTATCCTGAGTGCCTTCTACATCCGCTCCCCACTGTGTCCATCCAGAGGTTGTGTTTCGATAAACACGGACTCTCCCAGCTGCGGTCAAGTTATTAGCAGTATTATAATAACGTGATCCAATGGCTATGGTTTTGCCATCAAAACTCAACGAAACAGACCAGCCACTCTGTTCATAAGTCTGAACGGCAGCCATATCTGCTCCCCACTGTGTCCATCCAGAGCCTGAGTTTCTATACACACGAGCTCTTACCGCATACGTATTACTAGGGGAACTATAATAAGGAGTACCAATAGCTACGACCTTGCCATCATTACTCAAAGAAACGGACCAGCCATAATAGTCACCAGGCAGAATTCCTTCTATATTTGATCCCCACTGTATCCATCCAGAGCCTGAGTTTGTATAGATACGAACTCTCCCTACATCCGTGTTAGTGGTATCATAATACGGTGAACCAATGACTATAGTATTGCCATCATAGCTCAACGAAACGGCATAACCACAATACTCATTAGCTTGAGTGCCTTCTATATCTACTCCCCACTGGGCCCATACAGAGCCTGAGTTTCGATAGACACGGACTCTTCCTGCTGCAACAATACTACTACTACCGGCATTATAATAAGGCGACCCAATGGCAACGGTACTGCCATCAGCACTCAAAGAAATAATTTTTCCATTGTATTCACCAGACTGAGTGCCTACTATATAGGACCCGCTCTGCATCCAAGTGATCTGTTCTGCTTGATAGATGTCCACATATATCGTAAGCAACAAGACCAACAAGACTTGTCTATATACACACAACACACAAGAAGTAAAAGAATACGTCCACAGAACCATCATGGCTATAAATATAGTATTATGTACTATATCGTTGTTTTCTTGCTTGACTTGTTTCTCTACAAACAATTAGGATTGATAGACGTAGAAATAAATAAGGAAGGTTGAATTGAAAGAGACAAAAGTAATAAAAATAAATAAATAAAGTACAGTATAGCAGACAAACAATAGCGTAGTATGGGAAACCTTGAAAACAAAGCTCCCTCTAAAAGGTAATAGTCAATAAAAGAGCGATCAACTAGGAATAATGATGCTCTTTTCTTCTAATTCTTCTTTTTAATTAATTTCAATTTTTCTTGTTTTTCTTTTTATTGTTTGGGATTTACAGTATCCTTTAGCTTGGTTTGTTTGTTTTCTTATGAATTCGAATTCGAAACTTCTTCCAAATTCAGTTTGAAATATTGTTTTTACTTGCTTCTTCTAATAATAATATCTACACTGTAGATCAGCTACGATAGACTTGCTATCATCAAACATCAAGCATCAAACATCAAACCAACAA
Source organism: Ochromonas danica (assembly GCA_015146655.1). Taxonomy (NCBI): domain Eukaryota; class Chrysophyceae; order Chromulinales; family Chromulinaceae; genus Ochromonas; species Ochromonas danica. The sequence goes on along the minus strand of VKHL01000048.1, from coordinate 113,582 downwards.
CAATACTGGAATGATAACGACAACATTCGCTTGCAGTTGAGTTTGAGCATCTTGTCAAGTTAATTTGCCAGGCATCCCACGCAAGAATAATATCAATGCGAAAAACACCTTCGATTATAAAAACACCTTGTGAAACGCTGTCCGTTCCAACCACAAGAGACTATCAACTTACAAACTCAGTTATGTCATTATTAGTGTGTCTAACAGGAATCACTCAGTTGACAATGTGATATCAGAGACAAAATTAGTCATCATTTGTCCATCTAGACTATTCGCTGATCCTTCAATCAAGAAATGCCACTCTTTCCATAATATCTGCGCATTAAGAAGGCTAGTGAACGACTAAACCCCTTTTGTTACCAAGAGAGTTTTTTTGTTATACTGCAAGTTGATTAGTTTACAACTTTTCTCCTTGAGCGTTAGCAGTTGTTAGGAACTTCATCAAACTCTGCAGCAGGACTCGAATGATTCATAATATACGCAGGTTTAACTTCTTAAAACTACCTTTATTATAATCCGTTTTGCTTACTTGCCACCGACTTTTGTAACGGACTCTTCAAGTATAGCATTGTTGCGTTCCTTGAGCAATTGCACTTTGTTACGAATTCTGCTCTTTAGGAATGAATTACAAAACCAAAGCAGCTGGGTTTACCCTTCTTCTCTAAACTCTAGTCTTATTTCATCCAGTACACATACATATATTCTTTCAAATACTAATTCTGGACAAAAATCTACAATCTGGCGAGGATTGTATATTAGATACGCTACATTAGCTACGGAAATCTTGCATTAGATGAGAGAGATAGTGTGCTTGTAGATAGTTCGCATGTTCTATTCCACCTCTTCTGTGCCACTTTTCAGGTTGATTTTCATCCAATAAGATTGCATCAGAGAGTTGTTTTGCTTTCTAATATTCTTCACAGCACGACCCATCAGAGCTCTAGCATTCACACTGAAAGCATCTAATAATCGTAGAATTTCTTGACTATCTAAGATAACTTCTTCGTATAATTTCAATTCAAATGCAAATAAAGCACGTCGTATTATTGCTATTGTGATTAGCATTGGGTTCGTCTTGTATAGCCACGCCCATGTCTTCTAAGGCTAAGGCTGTTTTACGAAGGCATGCAAGACATAATCCACAATTATAACAATGTCCAAGCTTCTTTGCATTATTTGTTGTTTATGAAAACTGGTACGAAGGTTAAACAAGGTGATGCTAGGATGATAAGAAATGCCTTGGTTAAGGTATCGCATAAAGTCAAAACTCTCCGATAATATTGTTGGGATTATATCTTTCTATCTCATTGGCAAAAAGATCAATAAACAATCATAATGTTGGCAATGCCAATTTTTGCGGCGGTAGGAATCAGCGAATGGATTGGGAGATGAGATGAAATATTCGACTGTCTCCTCCCACCGTGGCAGTTTTGCTTGTGGCAGTTGGATGGGAGTGGGAACTGTTCTATATGCTGTTGAAAATGCAATCTTTTCTCATTGAATCCTATCCATAGCGTACTGCCTAGTGATGTAGAACGATCGCCAGAGCTGTACTGCTTTGCCAATCACCCACCACCACCACTAACTGCAATTTAAACGATTGATGAAGTCCATTCCATCCATGATTTACACTGGCCGGGTGTGCTGCAGCAGGGTGGGAAGGTCAGATGCAGAATTACGACTTTAAAACATCACTTTTGAGGTTTTGCTCTCTCCCAAACGAAGATCAATCGCTGGGAGCACTCCTTGTTTCTCTCTTGGCCTGCTTTCTGTTGATCAGTCAGAATTAAATACTTCAACTACTACTACTACTACTACTACTACTACTTAATTCTTCTCTTTGAGATATCATTATAAATTCCTGTGGTGAATGGGTCAAGCAAATGCTTTACCGGATCAACGACATTCGCAAGAAAAGGATCAAGAACAGCAGGTATGATGATGTCATCACTGTGGTCTGCTGTATACAAACCTTGCACACAGCCAACAATCACCTGACAATTCATGAAATGATAACTTACACAGACAAAGGGTCGTAATGAAGTGAGAGATTCCTTTAAGACTGACGCTAGCTCCAACTGTTCCACTCTGAATGATATTGACGAAGCCTTTTATTCCACCTTTGTTCCGGACAAGCTACTCGGCTTTGGAGCGTCGGGAAATGTCTTGAAAGCCCATCATTGCGAAACGCTGGAGAGCTATGCTTGCAAGGTGAGCATTTCCTTTGAGAAAACAAGGCGATCACACTCATCTGATGTTTCGTATCTTTAATTAGTATGTGCGAGCTGATGGTGTCATTAACAATCCTCGAACTATCAAGACAGAGATTGAGGCATACTCTAGAACCAACCATGTGAATGTTGTTCGTATGTATCGTGTCTATCAGACCGAGCGCAAGGCCTGGATGGTGATGGAGTTAGTGGAAGGCGGAGATTTGGTTTCGGCATTGGCTGATCTCCCAGTATATACTGAGCGCTCCATAGCAAAACTGTTCAAACAAATATTGTTAGGTGTGCAACATCTGCATGAGAATGGAATCATTCATCGTGATCTAAAGATCGAGAACATGCTTTGTGCTCGTTCTGCGTCACCTTCTTCCTCTACGTCATCACCGACCACCAGTGAGACGCCCATCGAATCCGTAGATGATCTCACAGTGAAGATCGTTGATTTCGGACTGTCAGCCGTGCTACCCAACTGGGTGCCAGGTAGTGATGTGCCTACCAAGCAATTTTGCGGATTGACTGAGATGTGGGGAACAACAGAGTATTTCGCACCTGAAGTGTATGAGGAAGCTTATGGATTCCAAGCGGATGTGTGGTCATTAGGTTGTATCTTGTATGAGATGCTGACGGGTGAGTTAGCATTTCCCAGTCGTGATCGACGGGTTTCTTTGATGGAGCGGGTGTTTTCTCATCAAATGCACAAACCTGTACGCTGCTTTAAACAGCGATCAGCTTGGCGTAAGCTTTCTCCTGAAGCTCGCTCTTTGATCAAAGGGATGCTGAAACGGAATCACCTAAAGAGGTTGGATATTGCAGGTTGCCTATCCCATCCTTGGATAAAGATGGCAGAAGAGGGAAAGATAATGAAAGAAAATTTGATCTTGAGGTGCCCGACATTATCTTGTCGATCTGAAAGCACTGATGGAGAGTTTGTGATGATGGAGAGAGATAGGGAGACTTGTGAATCAAAGACCTTAATAAGCTCAACAATTCATGACAAGCCTCTTCCTATTGAGGTTCATATGTCATACAAGAATCGAGCACAACGTCGTATGAGGCGTAATGCAAAACGAGAAGGTATTTTGCTCGGGTGAGCATGAATTTGTGTTTTGTTTGTTATATTGCAGTTTCGTGAAGTCCTGCGTGATAGATTATCTGTTTTCTTGTTTATATTACTTATAGCAATTCAATGTTGACATTGCTAGCAGTGATATCGATTGTCGGGTATTAGTATGGTATTGCCCAGTTAAACGCCATAGGTTAGCTTAATATAAAAAGCACAATGTAAAATGGACATTAAGGTTTAGCATTCTGCATGATAATGATGTAATGGAAATTGTGCATGTGAAAGAAAACGACTTCTACCTCCGCCTCATTTTAGTAGTGTGATACACGAAAAAATGAACTTACAGTAGTTATTTTACCACGAAACTGACTGAAAAAATCAATATTTACATCGTGGAAATTTAGAGCAGATTGAATGTTGATAAGAAAGATTGGATTTCACTGACTAATAAGGTCGTCTTCTCTTTTACATCTTGGGGTGACACATAGATGCGCTGACTTTATCTCTTGGTGAAAAACCACATCAGGAATAATTGGGTGGACTAACAACGAGTTCGAGCCAGAGGCGCTGCGCTGGAGATAGTAATAAAGAAAGATGCTCTACTCACCTGAATGCAATAAGCAAGCTCATATTCCTAACAGCTGTTCAATGTAAACATGGTTAGCAGTTTTACCGAATGTCAATTACCTTTTCACTCCATCACTGGGGATATTTCGTTTTCACTTCCCAAACAAAATTACCAGATGGTCGTTAATACAAGAAGCGTACAATGGAGTATATCCATTCTGTTTATACGGAGAAAGACGCAACAATAGGAAAATATCCCAATCATGATCTATTGGGACATTCTCCTATTATTGTGTCAGTCATTGCGATTGTAAGGATGGAAATACTCCACTGTATACTGCTGGTAATAACGATCATTAAGGGGCAGGCAACGGATGGCACGGTAGAGGAAAGAACGTCTAATTTTTTTTTGAATCTCAACACAGTCTAAATTATAATGTTCATGGCCCTTCTTTGAACTGTCCTCTATCCAACGATCTCTCCTCCGCTACTCTCATGATCGCTACTCAAACAAACAGCACCGTATTCCATGGTATTACAAGTATTAGACTTGAGGTACAGACTTGAGGAAACTTATGCTCTTCCTTTGTTGAGGTGGACAAGATCGTGGATTGAATGAACATGCGTGCCCAACCTCCCAGAAATCCAGAAATCCGGAAATCAGGACCCTTGCCCATGGAATTTTATGTTTTGCGAGATTTTGGATCTCTCCCTTTTGGTGGTGATGATCAACAAGATCATTCACAATCAAATTGATATCATACAAAAAAGATCTTGTTCTTCTTTCCCAACTTTCTTTCTCCCGACCAACACTATCCAAGAAACAATGACCACCAATACTGGTGCTGCGACCTGCTCTCATCAAGATCCTACCAGACAAACGGTCAGTGTGACTGCACATACAGTAGCCTACTTACGTGGCATGGACCCTATCTTCTTCCCGCATAATCCTCTCTTCCAAGATCCTTATGCATTAGCATTGGGTGGAGAAGTGGGCAAGAAATGTGTTTTAGACACTTCCAAAAAGCTTAACCAACAAGAGAAAGAGAAAAGTCTATTCTTTATGGGCGTTCGCACAAGAAAGATTGATGACAGTCTAGACTCAATCCTGGCCAATCACCCTCAGATCAAGCAGATCGTCACTCTGGGAGCTGGATTGGATACTCGACCCTGGAGACTGCCTCTGCCTTCTCTGACGGCAGAGAGGAAGGCAGAGATCCAGTACTTCGAGCTGGACTTCCCTGAAGTGCTGGGGTACAAGCTGAACCTGTTGAAGCAAGAAGGCGCTGAGAGTGTTTTCCACTATCATGCAGTAGAGGGAGATCTGAGTTTGGAGGATTGGTCAAGTCAGCTGGTATCCCATGGATTTGATCCCTCCCTCCCCACGGTGTGGTTGTTAGAAGGGTTGACGAGTTACTTGACATTGGAGGAGAATGAGAAGATGTTTACCAAGATTCGCGGGTTAACAGCAGAAGGAAGTCATCTTGTTTCTACCTTTGTTACCACGATAACGCTTTCCAAACGTCAGAACAGTCTTCACCGCTACCTCTTTGAAGATCCTCTGGCATTGTTGCGGAGTTGGGGTGGATGGGAAGGAGAAGTGGTGGACTTCGTCGATGCTGCAGTGGAATACAATCGAATTTCTGCAGATGAAGTAGAGAAATTCTCTGACTTTCGTGGCTACCTGTTGGGCATGGTGCACGTTTGAGTGAAGGCCAAGTCGGTGCCTCCCACTTCACTTTGGATCAATTACAATATTTAATTGATATTAATTAATGATCGATTTTACTGTATATGTATCCAGTAAGATGGCGGTCTAAAGGAAATTTTAAAGTTTAGCAGTTTTTCGGTTACTGACTAATAACGTTGTCTTTTCTTTTATATCGTGGGGTAACATATGGATTTGCTGTCTTTATTTCTACTTGAAATAGCATGTCAGGAATAATTGGCTCTACTGATGGATGTGTTCGAGCTGTGTGAGAATGTGTATGAACTTTCAACCTCCTTTCATTCTTTCCCATAACTCTCTAAGATGTAGATAAACATGGTTAGCAGTCTTACCGAATGTCAATTACCTCTTCACTCCATCACTGGGGATATTTCGTTTTCACTTCCCAAACAAAATTACAAAATGGTCGTTAATACAAGAAGCGTACAATGGAGTACATCCATTCTGTTTATACAGAGAAAGACGCAACAATAGGAAAATATCTCAATCATGATCTATTGGAACATTCTCCTATTATTGTGTCAGTCAGTGCGGTTGTAAGGATGGATGGACTCCATTGTATACTGCTGGCGATAACGGTCATTAGAGGGCTGTCAAACTGTGGAAGCATCCTTTCCCATAATGCCCTTCCCTTCTATCCTCCGCCTCTCACTGGGACATGCATGAAATAAATAGCCGTGGAAACAAATAGCACTATGATGAAGTGCAGGAAATTAGACACAGGAAATGAGGAAGAGACCAGCGCATTGTGGTCAAATTGTGGATCGAACCCTGCAAGCCACACAGTGCCCAACCTCCCAGAAATCCAGCAAGCAGCATAAGAAATTCCTCCTTTTGTTAGATTTAAATCCACTAACTCCATCATCAAACCCTTCATCACTGAATCTCTCCCCCAACACTGCACCATTCGCACCACTCGGTGATTTTTGACAAGACGAGATTAGGAGGAGGAAGAAGAAGATGCCTCACAGCAGCAAGCAGTAGTGTCTACTAACCCATAATCAAATTGTCATCCCACAAAACAAATCTTGTTCTCCTTTCTCCCAGGCAACACTGTACAAGAAACAATGGCCACAACCACCACAACCAAGACTGATGCTGCGACCTGCTCTCATCAAGATCCTACCAGACAAACGGTCAGTGTGACTGCACATGCAGTAGCCTACTTACGTGGCATGGACCCCATCGAATTCCCACAAAATCCTCTCTTCCAAGATCCTTATGCATTAGCATTGGGTGGAGAAGTGGGCAAGAAATGGGTAGAAGACAATTTCAACCATCTTGACCAACAAGAGAAAGAAAGTCGTCTATTCCTAATGGGCGTTCGCACAAGAAAGATTGATGACAGTCTAGACTCGATCCTGGCCAATCACCCTCAGATCAAGCAGATCGTCACTCTGGGAGCTGGATTGGATACTCGACCCTGGAGACTGCCTCTGCCTTCTCTGACGGCAGAGAGGAAGGCAGAGATCCAGTACTTCGAGCTGGACTTCCCTGAAGTGCTGGGGTACAAGCTGAACCTGTTGAAGCAAGAAGGCGCTGAGAGTGTTTTCCACTATCATGCAGTAGAGGGAGATCTGAGTTTGGAGGATTGGTCAAGTCAGCTGGTATCCCATGGATTTGATCCCTCCCTCCCCACGGTGTGGTTGTTAGAAGGGTTGACGAGTTACTTGACATTGGAGGAGAATGAGAAGATGTTTACAAAGATTCGCGGGTTATCATCCAGTGGAAGTCATCTTGTTGCCACCTTTGTTACCACTGCAATGCGCTCCACACGTCAGAACAGTCTTCACCGCTACCTCTTTGAAGATCCTCTGGCATTGTTGCACAGTTGGGGTGGATGGGAAGGAGAAGTGGTGGACTTCGTGGATGCTGGAGTGGAATACAATCGAATTTCTGCAGATGAAGTAGAGAAATTCACGAACTTCCGTGGTTACCTGTTGGGCATGGTGCACGTTTGAGTGAAGGCCAAGTCGGTGCCTCCCACTTCACTTTGGATCAATTTCAAGGCTTAGGTTTTAGTGTAGCGATGAAAGAGATTTAACTGACTAATAAGGTTGTGTTCTCTTTGATCTCATATTTAGCGTCCCATTTTGTGGACGAATTTCTTTTCTTTTGCCGACGTGCCATTTCTTTTGGTCTGTGAAAAACTGTCGTACTTCAGCGAAATCATCATCACTCAAATCTAATTCTTCCAGCTCGTGCCTCCCACTTCGCTTTATATCAATTACAATATTTAATTGAACACAAGGGCTAGGGGATGGAAAATTGAATAAGGAAGATGATTTAAAAGAGGCTAACTTCTCTATGAGATCTAAAGGTAAAAATGGTATGAGATGGGATGGACAAGCAGTCATTGACTATCATTTATCACTCACAAAAAAAGAGTGATGAAGTCATTCGCAATCACTAACCAATCCATCCCACCACAGTACTACATCTACTACCCATAGACTACAAGAGGTAGTGCCATCCTAGTCTAACACCTACAGTACACACTGTGGCAGTACTACTTATGAGACTCGTATAGGTTGATTAGACTCTTCTCCTTCTCTTAGCAGCAGGCTTCTCTTCTTCTACCGCTACTACCACTTCCTCCTTCACTACCTCCTCTTCCTCTACCTTCTGGTTGTTATTACTGTCATTACTGACTGCAGTGGTAGTGGTAGTGGGGGTAGTGGTGTTGGTATGAAGGATGGTCTGTATGAGAGCATCAATATCTAACTCTCGAAGAGGTTTGAAAGGTCTCTTCAAATCAAGCAACTCTACAATAGGTTTAACCTCTCCTCCTCCTTCTTCTTCACTTCCCTTGACTCGAATGACAAAGGATCCTTTACGTGGTTTCTCTTCATTGATCACCACATGGTATCCCGCTGATACTAAAGCTTGTTCTACCTTAGCAGCACGGGTACGAAACACACCTCTAAGATATGAGAGATGACATGATATGAGAGTGTGCATTAGAATAGCAGAGTCAACAATAGCAGACAGACGATTATGTTAATGGTAATGGTAACTTTACCAGGATTTGCAATGTTCAATGAGGAAAGTCTTCTGTGATGAAGAATTAGTCTTTACCAACAACTTTTCTTCTTCTTTTGAAGGAGATGATGGTAGGGAATTTTTTGTTGGCTGACGCTTCTTACAAGGCATGATTGACTCTACTGTAGTCACTGTTCACTCTGTAGTCACTATATGGTCCAGTTGTTTTGATCTCAACCAACAAACAATTCTGACTCAGAGTATGCAAACCCCAGAAATAAGAGTTATAACTCTTCCTTTACTTTCAAGAAAGGTTGATAAGCGAATATTAGACTTTTCTCACCCTATAAAATAATTTATAAGTTATCTTTTGCGGCCTTTACTAGACGGCGTAATTAGAATAGATAATCAGCAAACAGCAAACCCCTGAAATGAGAGTTATAACTCTTCCTATACCTTCAAGAAAGATGGACAAGATCACCTGCGTGTTTTCTGATATTATAATACGATTTATAAGTTCTTTTTAACAGCTTTTGCCAGTCCTCACTGCCCCACCACGTGTCTCTTCTTCATCACAGTGACAGTGAATATCCTCTAAGACTAGGTCTAGTGTAGTAATAGTATAGCATAGTGTATGGACAGATGCAAATTCTTTCCACTATCACTCTTCTTATCTTCCTATTAGAAGGTCTTCTTCTTCTTCAAGCTAATCCTTTTCATCGACAATCAAGATCATCACCATTGATCTGCAAGAAGAAGACTCAGCATGACCACCACCACCACCGGAGAGGGAGATTGATGTCCTCCTCCTCCTCCTACCTGTCTCCCTCTATGACTAGTGAGACCTTGTCTCTCTCTAGTAAGGCATACCATCACTTACTATCACTACGTGGTGGAGCTAATAAGAAAAAGAAGAAATCCTCTTCCTCCTCTAAGAAAGAAGCTGTGATAGAAGAACCAGAGGAAGAAGAGTTAGAGGAGGAGGAGGAGGAGGACACCTCCTTGGAGGGAGGTAGTGGTGGTAGTGGGGAGGGTAAGATGAACCTGATCACCTCCTACCTCCAAGACTTCTACCTCAAAACACCTCCTTTCACCCGTCTTTACCTCTTCTCAACCTTAGCGTTAACTCTCTTATGCTTCCTATTCAATCGTAATCAATGGCCTGAATACTTCACTTTCAGTTGGTCGGGTATCTTTCCAAAATTCCAAATCTGGAGACTGGCTACCGGATTTTTATATTTTGGTGCATTAGACTTGTTCTATCCTTTAACATTACAATTCGTCTGGCAACATATGTCTCAATTAGAGAAAATGAATTATAAATCACCAGAAGATTTTATGATAATGATAGGATTTGGTATGATAACATTAATTACTATTTATAGTCTAACAGGTATTTCGATGAGATATTTAGGACATAATTTAGCAACTTATCTTGTTTATATCTGGTCAAGAGTTTTTGAAGGCATGGATGTTAATTTTATGGATTTATTTACATTAAAATCTGAATTAATGCCATGGTTTTTTGTCATACAAACTTTCCTATTAGAACAAGAAATACCCTTTGCTGATTTATTAGGAATATTAGTAGGTCATTTATATTCTTATCTTAAACAAAAGCATGTCTTAAATGCACCTCAAGGTATGAAAGCTTTCTTTCAATCATCGTTTTGGAAAGATCAATATGAACGCTTTAAAGGGGAGTTTGAATAAAGTTAACAAGTGGCAGGTTGGGTTTGGGTTGGGTTGGGTTAGTCAGTGCAGTGTAGTGCTGTGGGTTGTAGATAGTGAGGGTTAGAGATGGGAGTGTTTGATTGAATAATAATAATAATAAGTAATAATAACAATAACAAAGTTGATAAAATGGCTAAGTAAATCTCACATTTCCCCATATCAAATCTACTAGATAACGATTTTTGTCCAACTCCAATTTTCGTAGTTTCGGACTTTCGTAATCTGAAACGAGCGATGGTTGTGTTCACAACAAGGTGATTTCAGTCTTGATTTCAGTCATTGATTTCAGTCAAAGGAAATGAAGTGGGGATTGAAAGGATTCCATGGAATGACTCTATCTCTCTATCCTCTAATAGGTCTAATCTTCACATTCTTTTCTTTCATTCATTCATTCTCTACTGATCATTCTTCCTCTTCTTCCTCTTCTCCTCAACGTGTTCTTATCGTGACAATTGATAATCGTCCATTATCATGGGATAGTCATGATACTACCTATTTAAGTAAAACCTCTGTTATCAATTATGAATATGCTTTATATCATGAATATGATTATCTCTATTTACAAAATCAAGTAGATGATCTTATACCACGTGTTCGTTCTTATTATCCACAAGCAATTGAAGATGAAATGATGAAAACTGAACAAGTTGCTAAAGATATTGCATCAGGATTTAATGTTTTATCCAAAGAATATCGTGCTGCTTCATGGGCTAAATTACCTGCTCTATGGAACATTACCATGCAGTTTCAAGGTAAGCCACGGTTACCCACTTACCCAAGTCTCTTGTATATTATGTATTTCCTTAACTATCAATAAATGAATTCCATAATTACTATAAGTGAATTACGTACTTCCTCTCTACTGCTACTACTGTATGGTACTGAGTACTTAACTAACTATTACTATTATTATTCTGACTTGTTATTATATGATGATGACAGGGAGATATGACTATATCTGGTATATTGATAGTGATGCTACTATTAATCCAAGATTCTTCTCTCGATCTATTCATGACTTATTACATCATCATACTACTACTACTACCTCTGGTAATAGTCATAGTAACACTAGTAGTAGTGGTAGTAGTGATGGGAAGCAGACAGAAGATGTAACCTTCTTCTTCTTCAATAACTTCCCTTGGAGAGATGATGTACCTTGTGCAGGTAGTTTCATTTTCCGTCCTACACAACTAGCAGAACAAGTTTTCAGACAATGGTGGGATTATCATTTACCTACTAAGAATTTCAAACATTTCCATGAACAAGATGCTTTATGGTTAATGTTAACTTATCCTAAACATGGTTTTCTATTAACTAAACGAGATTATCTGATATTATCAGAAAAACAATTTCCATCAGATTATATAAGATATGAAGATTTATGGTTAGTACATATAGCATCTTATAATTATCATATGAGATTACCTATATTAAATCAATTTTTAAGATTATTAAGAAGAAATTTAAATAGTGATACATTTCATGAAGCCATTGATATGATAGAAACTTATCATACTTATTTAATAGATCCTTTATTAACAGCTATGAGAATGGAAGAGAAGTCTATTATAGAAGAACAAGAAGGTCATATTCATCGTCTTCATCAATGGCCTTCATTACCAAAAAATGAAGAAGAATGGTATAATCAACATGTTACATCAAAAACAATGTTAACATTACCATTAGGACAGTTGATGGAAGGACGGTTAGTACGGTTTAGAAAGGAGATTTTCATCGTTTTCAATGAGACAAAACGACCTTTTGCAAGTTATGATGCTTTTTTACAATTGAAATTACATGAAGAATTATGTCATAGTTTAACAAGACATCAATATAATAATATACCTATAGGAAAGATGATAGAAGAAGGATTATCAATAGAAGAAAAGCAATTGTTATTAACCTATTATCAACCTTTACCTATTGCTTTCCATCATCATCATCATCATCATTATGGTCAAGGTAGTAGTAATGGTAGTGGTAGTGGTATTGGTAGTAGTAGTGAGAAGAGGAAGAAAGAAGAAGTGATTGGTAATGGTAGTGGACGACAATCCTATTATGGCCATCGGATTAATGAATTTCATTATAAATTTGAGAGAGAGGCGGTAACACCTACCGGAGGTAGTGGAGGAGGTAGTGGTAGTGCTAGTAGTCATCATCATCATAGAGGTAATAATAGTAGTCGAGAATGTCTCATTGATACAGAGTTACAAGATCTAATGAATGGTGCTTCTTATCCCAAAATTCATGCTAAAATGTATATCATAGGTCATAATACAGATTCATTAAATATTGCTAAAGCATATGCTTATTGTAAAGAATCTTATATGAAACTATTATCAATCCCATCTACTGTCTTCTTTGAATCCATTGTCTATGAGACTCTTTTACCTAAAGTATTACAAGATTATTGGGATATTGAAACACATCAATATCAAATTGATTATCTTATCCTTGGTACCTATAAAACAGTTGGGAAAAGTTTAGCTTATAATTCTTATACACAATCATTAACAAATGTACGTGTTCTATTAAGATATGCTGCAAAACATCCAGAATATGATATTCTACCATTTTTACGATCTGGATCATCTTTTATGCCTTTTGCATTATATTTTCATGGTCCAATTTTTGAAAAAACATGGGATCTCTTATTAAGTAATATGGGATATAATCAAAGTATCATACAAGGATTTGATCATTTTAAACAAATCTTTTTTCGTAATATCTATATTATTAAACCTCGTATCTTAGCTAAATTATGTGATTTCATGACAAAAGCAATTAAAGTATCACGTGAAGTAGAAGAAGTACGTCTAGCTTTATCACATGATTCAAAATATAAAGAAGGAGAAGTGTCTGTAGCAAGAAAGATCTTTGGAACGGATTATTATCAATTGCATCCTTTCATCTTCGAGCGATTACCTGCTTTCTTCTTCTATTCCACTGGACTCAAGATCTGTCAAGAGACTACTGGACCATGCAAATATAACTCGTAGTAGTTGATGTGATACAGTCATGATTCATTGCACTGGGATTCGTGTGATGTTGCAAATAATAGTCAGAGGGAGGTTTCCAATAGGATTAAATGAACTGGAGATTACACAAGTCTGTCAACCTACTGATCAAAATGAATCGCACATAAAAGACATAAAAAGGGAATTGTCCTACTATTTAACAATCGAGACGTCACAAACAGAATAAGAAGATTGGAGATCAAAAATCAAGAAATTACTACTGCAACTTCAATCAATTAATTGTGAACTTTCGATGCTTGAGCAAGACTGCATAGAAGGTGTCGAGGTTGAAGGGTTTCTGCAGGAAGTGATCTGCTCCTGAGGCGTAAGAATCTTGCATGGTGATATGGTCGGTATTAGCACTCATTGCCACCACCAAAGGGAGGGAGCGCTCTTCTCTCTCTTTCTCTTCTTGACCTTCTTGTCCTTTTCTCTCTCGATCTTTCTTCATGATGGCTTCCGCCATCTTGTGATATTCCTTCATGAACTGCAATCCATCCATGATGGGCATCTGGATATCAACAAAGATGGCGTCAAAGCCCGCCTTTTGGTTCTTCTCCTCCTCTCTTACATTCTTCTTCTCCTCTGTTTTTACTCCCTCCTCCTCCTTCTTCGTCACTTCTTGCGTTACCCTTCTTTCGCTCTGGACCTGCATTTCAAAGGATTGTTTGAGGATGGCCAAAGCTTCGATGCCGTTGGTTGTGGTCACGACTTCATGTCCTTTGCTGAGAAACATCATCTTGAGCATCTTGAGGATGAGAGGAGAGTCATCGAGGATCATCACTCGTAGGTGCAGATCATTGAGTAGATGAATGACAGCTTGGTCCATGCGTGTGTTGATGAAGCTGTTACTGGACGCGTTGCTTCCAACGGCAGGTGCTCTTAAAGAGGGAATACGAGGAGTGGTTGCAAGGGCTGAAGGAGCTCGAGTAGGTAAGTGAGCAGAGGCGGTAGGGATCTTTGCAGGTGGCTGTTGATCATCCTCTTGGTTGGCTTTGGGTGAGAGTATGGTATTTTCAAAGGAGTTGGAGCGCCAGCTGGAGGAGGGTTTGCCGTGTGAAAGCGATGGGGGGGAGGCGGATCGTCTATCTGACGAAAAAGACACCTCGCTGTCTGGTCGGAAGAGTCTAGTTTGAAAGGTGTCAGTATCTTCTCTCTGTTGGTGCCTTTGTGTTGGAGAGGCAGCCATGAAAGAATCTCTTGCAGTCTCGTCTTGCTTGTCAATGCTGCTACCTTGCTCGCTCTCTTCCTCTACATTCACTTCATGCGCAGTTATTCCATCTCCCAGATCAAAGCTTCCAGGAGAAGATAAATGAACACTATCCATTGACCGTCTTATCAGCGAGCTGTCACTTTCCAGGTCAGCAATGGACTTTCGATTAAGAGGCAATGAGAACCAAAAGATGCATCCTTTGGCATCATTAGAAGATGGATGTGAAGAAGCAGGATGATGGTGCACACCGGCTGATGTTTGCTCCAGTGTCTTTGTTTCTTCCTGCTGTTGATCTTCTTCTTTTATTTCTCCTCCTTCTCCTTGTTCTCTTTCTTCTCTCAGTGGTTGTTTGTGTAGATCTTGAAGTTGTATTACATGAGGAAATTGAGATGGTTTGTCTTTTCGAATGACTCCAAAGTCTCCTTGCAAGGCTTTGACTCGCTCTGCTAAGCAATATAGACCTAATCCTGCTCCCCCTACATTGCCTCTTTGATCTTCATGAGGAAGAATTTCCTGGTGCTGGCTATTTGGAGGATAATCATTGTAGTTGTTGGATTTGTTCGACTCTTGTTGATGCAGAGCATCACGATCATGAGCGTTATGTTGGGAAGGTGCAGGTCCTTCGGGAGGAAGGAAGAGGGTTGGTAGGAGCAGATCTGATATTCCCAAGCCAAAGTCTTCGACTTCAAATCGAATAGTGCGCAGGGCAGGTTGAGAATTGGAGTTGGATTCTATTTTGATTGGTGATGTAATTGTTTTTGTTTGCTGTTCTATTTGATCAGCAACGTCTTTGCGGGCGTTGGTTTCTTCTTCTTGGTCATGCTTTTGCTTCTCTGCTATGTAGGGCTGATTTATTAAAGGTAGATTTAATTGTACCTCCTCCTTGGTATGGTCTTGTGATTGAGTTTGGTTTTGTTGTTGCTGTGGAATGGGTAGGAGACTTGAACTTATATCACTCGTGCTTACACTTGTAAATGTTGAGGATAGTGAAGGAACGTTAGGATCACCGGGACAAATTTCCATCATGGCTCTGTTTGGTCGATCTTGTTCATCCTTGTCACTGCAAGTGCTCGTGTCCATAGGTTGTTCAGGTTCTGGACTTCCTCTGATAATTCTTATTAACACTGGACTGCGAGGAGATGAGAAGCGAATGGCATTGCTGATGAGACAAAGCAAGTTATCTTGCAACCATCCAGGATCGGTCACGATATATCCTAAGACATCAGCTCGCTCCACCTTGACAAGCATATTGTCCAAGGTCTTCCTTGCATGGTTCAGAACAGTCTCTATAACGAGAGAGAGTGATGTGGGAGCATATTTGGGGATGAGAGGGAGACCATGTGAGAGTTTATGATAATCCATACAGCGATCGATGATCATCATGAGGTGTAGATGTGATTGCTGCAGTCCTTCCAATGCAGTAGTACAAGAATTGAACTCACATTGAAGGTTTTGCCAAGGAGCATCAGCACTGGCGGATAATTCGGTGTTGTGATGCAGTAACGAAATGGCATTGGCCAACTTGTCCATGCTAGGTGTGAGCGATTGCAATCCATAATCGATTGCTACTACGGGCTAACAGTAAATTATAGACAAAGAAAAGTCATTGACAAATCTAATGCCGAATGGAAGTTATGGCTTTTACCGTCCTTATATCGTGAGCTATCTTTCCAATCAGCTGTCTAATATCATCAGCTTTTTGAAGTGTCTCTTGATAGCGGCGTTCTTCTGATTCTCTAATGCTCACAAAGTTAATATAGAGCTTGAGTTGTGTAAAAGAATGAATCAGCTGAAGAGAAGCGAAAATGAATGTGGCCATGATGACGAAGGGAAGCGACAGATATCCCTCGATAATGTTCATGGCTGTCAATATAACTGAATGTGCCCAAAGATTGGCGGGGATTAGAATCTTTGATGAGACAGTGGGCAGAGTCATGGCGCAAAATAATGGTGATAGAAAAAGTAATAATGGAACGCTTTCAGCGAGCCCGTCACATTTTGCGAAAGGTGAACAAGATATGACTCTGATGAAAGTGAATGCTTTGCAGGGACTATTGAGTACTTGCATGAGGAGAATGAGTCCCAAATTGGCTGTAATACTTATCAGAAACCCATTCTCCAAGTAAAAGAAGAGATTGAAATTATCTCGAAGAGGAACGTTTCTAGAGCATTTCAGGAAAGTCAAAGCCCAAAGAATTGGCGTAGTAAAGAGGAAAGTAATAACGCAAGTAAGGGTTGCCAAAGGAGTGTTATGTTGGGAGAGAACTATAGTCCAGAAGGCTGTAAATAATATGGTGAGAATAATAGTCAAAGGGTAACTATAAAATGCTCGGCCAAATTGATCCATTTTAAAATAGATGAATTCCTGTTGCTGGTGAGGGTTTTGGAATTCAAGGAGGTAGTTAATGGACCATAGGTTGGTAAATTCGCCACGATCCAAGAAGCTTCGTCCGTTTACCTTCAATGGCAATTTCATAATAAATTATACTGCAATAGGGGTAAAGTTATGGGATTCCTAATAATTTGTTGATGATGACAATGATTAATGAAGGAGGAATATGATTGTGACGGGAATCAAGTGACATTGAGACACTTGATAAAGAAGGGAAGGGACTTACAAACTGTGCCCAGTGCTTAACTTAACACTGCTGCACACAGACAGAAGAAACAAAGTGAGCAACTCCTAGGGCTCCAAGGGGAGGGAAGGGATTAACGAACTGTGCTGTACTCCGTATTTAACTTAACACTGCAACACACACACACACATACATACACACACATACACACACATACACACACACAAACACACACACACACAAACACACACACACACACACACACACACACACACACACAGAAGCAGTCCCTTGTCAGCGAATTCCTAAGAACTCCTCGTCTGTCTGCTTCATAATCGAATTCCATCACTATTCTCTGTTCTGTTCTCTTCCAATACTAATCCTAATAGATCCATTATCTAGTACTCTATCCATTGAGTACTTCATTCAGATTATAGGTTTTGAATTACCTAGTGGTGTTTCCTTTGTTCCTGTTTAGTCAGAATAGCATTCTATGTCACACATTTGTAGTCAATCAGATGACAAAGCAAGCCATCTAAAAAGTAATAAAAATAGGTTATTCAATCATAAACAAATTTGGAAAGAAATAGATCAGAATAATACGCAGAAGAACTCCATTAATCTCCTCCTGGAGTTCCGAGATCCTCACGTTCAAAGTCAATTTATCAACTTTAAGATGACTCACTATAGTAGAGCTTATTTTACTTACTCTATAGCTACTATCCTAACAGTTCTTTTCACAATTTATTGGGTTATTGCTTTCGTTGCTGGAATGTCTACTTCGGTACTGATCAATAGTTTGTTCACCTTTCTTGTAGTCCTTCCGTTACTTTGGTTCATGACATATCTTAAACAGTCCCCAAAGCGCTATCCTCTTGCGGAGCACGCGAGACTATTCTATTATGTAGAAAATGCCTTTCTTATCGCGCTATCAGTGGGTATTGGTTCAACCTTGATAACGAGGACCATTCATGGTGAATGCCGAGGCTCAACGTTTTTGGAGCTATGGACTTGTTCTCCGCCAACCCCCTCTAAAACTCTCACTGGAAATCTATCCTTGATCTTTATATTCGCACCTCTTCTTTGTACAAAAACATTACCATCTATTTCAACAAAAGCACTTATCGCAGTCTACTTGTGGACCATGGCAATAATGGCTGTGGAGATTGTTGTGGTAGATGCCATCATTTCGATTCCATTTGTTTTCTTGGCCTTTGCTATAACGATCCTCTTGTTAGTCATTCTAACACAGACGCGATTGCATTTGTTCTTATACTTTCTGGAAATTGAAGACTTACAGCGTAAACGAGATGAAATGACTACGAGACTGAATCATGAAATACGAAACCTCATCGGTAAAGTTGCCCATGATATACGAACAGTAAGCTGAGATCCCTCTTTACTCTGCTCAACTGTAAACTTAACTATTGTCATGCCTAGCCTTTGGTAGCGTTCACGTATGGTCTGAGTTGCATGAAAAGCAGTCTCACTGAACTGGAAGCCCATATTCCACCTTCTCCTCCATCCACCAACGATGATAAATCAGTTACATCGTTGTACGTAAGCATCAAAGAAGACAAAAAATCATGCTCCAGATGTACACCATCATGGTCCAACAATCTACACCATTATGTCGAAACATGGAAGCAAGCCTTGGAAGGACTACAGCAATCACATCTACACCTCATGATGATCATCGATCGCTGTATGGATTATCACAAAATATCACATGGTCTCCCTCTCATCCCCAAATATGCTCCCACATCACTCTCCCTCATTCTGGAGATTGTTTTGGACCATGCAAGAAAGACTTTGGACAATATGCTTGTCAAGGTGGAGCGAGCCGATGTCTTGGGATATATCGTGACCGATCCTGGATGGTTGCAAGATAACCTACTTTGTCTCATCAGCAATGCCATTCGCTTCTCATCTCCTCGCAGTCCAGTGTTAATAAGAATTATAAAAGAGGTTAGCTCTCCTCCCGTTATCGCCCAGCAGATGCCACGGAAGGAAATCATTATGGTAGATCGAGAAAGTTGCCCACTCCTTCAAGAGAAAATATTCAACAGAGACTTAACTAAAAGCAAGCTAGATGAACAAAACGATAAATCTAACAACGAAAGCAATTCCATTAGTCGAGATATCGAAGAAGGTCACGATACATGTCCTCCAGAACCTATATTACCACCTCCTTTAGATAACAACCAACAACAACCTTCCTCATTTAACTCACTAGCGATCTCATCATCTGGCGCTTACTCACAAGGGGCAGAAGAAACGGGACCACAAATAGAATCCAACTCCAATTCTCAACCTGCCCTGCGCACTATTCGATTTGAAGTCGAAGACTTTGGCTTGGGAATATCAGATCTGCTCCTACCAACCCTCTTCCTTCCTCCCGAAGGACCTGCACCTTCCCAACATAACGCTCATGATCGTGATGCTCTGCATCAACAAGAGTCGAACAAATCCAACAACTACAATGATTATCCTCCAAATAGCCAGCACCAGGAAATTCTTCCTCATGAAGATCAAAGAGGCAATGTAGGGGGAGCAGGATTAGGTCTATATTGCTTAGCAGAGCGAGTCAAAGCCTTGCAAGGAGACTTTGGAGTTATTCGAAAAGACAAACCATCTCAATTTCCTCATATTATACAACTCCAAGATCTACACAAACAACCACTGAATGAAGAAAGGGAACAAAGAGAAGGAGGAGAAATAAAAGAGGGAGAAGATCAACAACAAGAAGAAACAAAGACACTGGAACAAGCACCAAACAGCGCGCATCATCATCCAGTTTCTTCGCGTCCATCTTCTAATGATGCAAAAGGATGCATCTTTTGGTTCTCATTGCCTCTTAATCGAAAGCTCGGGCCAGACCTGGAAAGGGATAGCTCACTGATAAAACGATCAACGGATAGTGTTCATTTATCTTCCCCTGGAAGCTTCTTGGGACATACCAGCTTTGATCTGGGAGATGAAATCACTGTGCACGAAATCAATGATGAGGAAGAGAGCGAGCAAAGCAACAGCACTGATAAGCAACAAGCTCCACAGCAACAGACAGATTCGTTCATGGCTGCCTCTTCGGGACAAAGATACCAACAGAGAGAATATGCAGACCCCTTGCAAACTAGACTCTTCCGACCAGACAGCAAAGTGTCTTTTTTGTCAGATAGACTATCAGTCTCCTCTCAAGCGCTCTCACTCGGCAAAGCATCTTCGAGCTCGCGCTCGGACTCCGTAGAAAATACCATAATCTCATCCAGAGCCAACCGAGAGGACGCTCAACTACCTCCTCTCAAGATCCCTACCGCCTCTGCTCAATCACAATCACAATCACAGGAAAGTGTCAATTCGAAAAGACCTGCTCGAGCTCCTTCAGCCCTTGCAACCACTCCCCGTATTCCCTCTTTAAGAGCACCTTCTGCCATTGGCAGCAACGCGTCCAGTAACAGCTTCATCGACACACGCATGGACCAAGCTGTCATTCACCTGCTCAATAATCTGCACCTACGAGTGATGATCCTCGATGACTCTCCTCTCATCCTCAAGATGCTCAAGATGATGTTTCTTAGCAAAGGACATGAAGTCGTGACCACCACAAATGGCATCGAAGCTTTGGCCATCCTCAAACAATCCTTTGAAATGCAGGTCCAGAACGAAAGAAAGGTGACCCAAGAAGTGACGAAGAAGGAGGAGGAAGAGAAAATAGAGCAGAAAGATAATGTGAGAGAGGAGGAGAAGAACCAAAAGGCGGGCTTTGACGCCATCTTTGTCGATATCCAGATGCCCATCATGGATGGATTGCAGTTCATGAGGGAATATCACAAGATGGCGGAAGCCATCATGAAGAAAGATCGAGAGAGAAAAGGACAAGAAGGTCAGGAAGAGAAAGAGAGGGAACAACCACATTCGGAACTGCAGTTCACAAGAGAAACAATAGCTCCAGAGAAAACTACTCAGAGGAGGGACAGAAGAGAAGAGAAAAAATATGTCCATCCAGAGCAACAAACATCCACATCACATCATGGTGATGATGTTGGTGAAAAGGAAGAGGATAGACAGGCAGCAAGAGAACAGAAAGCTTCTGACCGCTCCCTCCCTTTGGTGGTGGCAATGAGTGCTAATACTGACCATATCACCATGCAAGATTCTTACGCTGCAGGAGCAGATCACTTTCTGCAGAAACCCTTCAACCTCGACACCTTCTATGCAGTCTTTCTCAAGCATCGAAAGAAAAGCCCCCTCAATGGGAGAAAGGAGTAGATGGTTTTGCCCTACGTTTTACCAACATATTTGTGGAACTTTGACGAGGATGCTCAGTACATGTCCGATGAAAACGTTGAACCTGAACAAGGAAGTTTAACTTAAGATCGTCCATTTTGTTAAGTTAATTCAAACGAACGGGAAACGAATATAACATCACGAAGCTAGAATCGTACATAATTAATTATAAACCCCTTAAAATTAATTATGGAGGGTTACCTGAACTCTTGGTTGTTGCATTTTAAGCTGCCGAGATTCATGTTCTACACCTCACCTTCCCACCTCCTTTGTTGGAAATATCGGCAATGCTCGATGATGTCCATAATTTAGTGTGTGTGATAAGAAAAGAAGAAAGCCTCATGAATCTAACGAACAATTTTAAATTAGAAGAAACTAACACACTTTCCCACTCACCCAGCCACCAACAGTGCATTTCAGAATATTCACAAAAGGTCTATTCTTACTACTCGATTACCCTGTTTGACACATGTTGAAAAGAAAAGTCTCGTACTGTACCTCTTCCTTTCAAATGATTCCATAAACCTTCCATCAACTCTCTACATCGTCAATCCTCCGATGGTGCATCCCACTCAGTTGATATTTCATCAAGCCCCTGCGAGTTCATCGATCCATCTTAAACAGCGACGCATAACTTGATACAATAAAGGTAACTCCAAGCCACCACGAGAAACCCGTATCTGGCTTATCTAGCCAATTTAATATCAATCTTTTGGATCTAGTTTTTGTGTTCTACAATTGCCTCTAAACTGCGACGACTACCCTCAGATAATCCATTCCATTCTGCTGACATAACACTCAATCCATGCAAGATCATGGATCGTTCCTGTTGTTTGAAGTCCTTACCTCGAATCTCTACAGCACTCTCCAAACAGCTGCGACTCTCAGCCGATAATCTATTCCATTGTGTTGACATTCCGCCTAACCCATAAAATATCATCGCTATATTTTGAGATGAAAGTTCCTTAGATCGAGCTAGCATGATTGCTTCTACACTACGACGACTATCATCAGATAAGGTATCCCACCTGCAAGACATTCCACCTAATCCATGCAACACCATCGCCAAACCTTGAGCAGTAAGATCCTTAGAACTCAATTCCATAGCACCCTCTAAATGGCTACAACAATCCTCTGATAATGCATCCCACCTACAAGACATTCCACCCAACCCATGTAACACCATTGACAAACAATGAGCTGTGAGACCATTTGCTCGAAATTCAATTGCTGTCTCTAAACTATAACGAGTAGCATCCGACAAGGTAGCCAACCTAGCGGAAATTCCACCTAACCCATGTATTATCATCGCTAAACCTTGAGGTGTGATATCATAAGAACGAAGCTGTATAGCCGTCTCTAAACCCCTGCGACTACCCACTGGCAATTGATCCCACTCTGCCGACATTCTCCAGAAACCATGCAATACCATAGATAAGCCTTGAGATGTGAGGTCCTTTGCTCCACGCTCTACAGCTGCCTCTAAACTGCGACGACTACCCTCCGATAATCCATTCCATTCTGCTGACATTCCACCCAACCCATGCAAGATCATGGATAGTTCGTGTTCTTTAAGATCCTCGGCTCGATATTCTACAGCTGTCTCTAAACTATTACGACTGACTGGAGATAATGTATTCCAGTCTGCCGACATACATCCCAATCCATGGAATACTAACGCAACACTCTTTGCCGTAAGCTCCTTGGATCGATACTGTATGGCTGTCTCCAAACTACTACGACTGTGTTCCGATAGTGTATCCCACCTACAAGACATTCCACCTAAACCATGCAATACCATTGCCAAACCTTGACCAGTGAGATCCTTAGCTCGATGCTCAATAGCCACATCTAAACTACTACGACTGTGTTCCGACAATGAAGCCCAGTCAGCTGACATACCATCAGATCCATGCAATATCATCGATAATCCTTGAGCTGTGAGATCCTTAGCTCGATTTTCAATAGCCGCCTCCAAACTATTACGACTACACTCTAATAAAGAAGCCCAGCCAGCAGACATACCACCTAATCCATACAATACCATTGGCAACCTCTGAGCTGTAAGCTCCTTTGCTCTAGCTTGAATAGCTGTCTCTAAACTGCTACGAGTAACCTCTGATAAAGTACTCCATCCACAGGACATTCCACGTAACCCACGGAATATCATTGCTAAACCTTGAGCTGAGATATCATTAGATCGACATTCTATGGCTGACTCTAAACAACGACGACTATCCTTAGATAAACTTGTCCATCTCACCGACATTCCTCGTAAACCTTGAAAGGCCATGGACAGTTCTTGTTCGGTAAGTTCTTTAGCTCGGCATTCAATAGCACCCTCTAAACTATAACGACTGGCCTCCGATAATGTATCCCACCTGCAAGACATTCCACCCAACCCATGCAACATCATTGCCAAACCTTGAGCTGTTAGCGTATCTGAAGCCTGGTTAACAACTAAATCCCAAGAGACTTGTTCATTGGTGCCCATCGCTTCCACAGCTTTCTGCACCAACTCATCCACCATCTGGCGTTCCGACTCTTCCAGCACATTCATCGATACACCCAACAATCCCAAAGAATATATAGACATTGCCAAATCTTTTGGTTTTGCATTTCCCGCATCTGCTAGGAGCTTCTTCAATAAAACAGCTCTCGTTTCTGGGGAGATAAAGCGATCTGTCAAGCCCAGCTTCGGCAGAGCAAACAATATATTGGAAATGCCACCAACATCTAACTCATTAGCTACTCTCTGAATCTCCTTTGACAATGAGATCTCCAACCCGGGAGGAAAATCTACACTTCGAATTTGTGCAAAGCGGAGACCAGTCAATGTCATGCTTAGTTCCTTCCCTGACAAACCCTCTGCTTCACACAGCTTCTTCATGGTTGATGAGATCAGTGTCTTATACGTTGAATCATGTCCACGTAAGCCGATGCGACTTAATGACGCGATCCAAGTCCCAATTCTGCTCGAGGGTAATTGCTGTGCCTTCAGTTCCAGCCAAGGAAGCCATTCATTCAGTATGGCCACATTTCCTCTCGCCTGTAGCGACAAAGCTTTCACACAGTCAACTACGGCTTCTAAATCACTGGGGGAACTCCCATCTTTCGACTTCAACTCTTGCAAGTGATGAACCAAATCCTGTGCAGATACATTTTCAACGCCTTTTCCACCATGCTTCAATTCCGTTTTGGACCTTTTGCTTCCTTTGTGCTCATTTCTATCTCTAGCATAGGTGTGATTCAGACGAAGTGCGAAACCAGCATAGGGAGGAGAAGCATTGAAACAGGTTGACGTCAAATAGGGAAATTCAACATGAGGTGAGCCTTTATTCAATCGAGTAAGGAAAGAGTAGAAACGACGAGATGATCGACTGCATTGTAAGACAATCTTCATCCCTCTAGCACGGACAGCAATAAAATTGCAGACTTGAAATGTGACGATGAGGTTGATGATCAAGAGAAGAAGAGAAGACCGACCAGTCAATCTCCTTCTTGCACACACGGGGCAGCCATTTTCCGGTTTTCGGTGGTGGGTTTTCGTGACGCATAAAACCGCAAAATGTGAAACTATTTTTCGGGTGATTTTACGGGTTGGCAACTAATTGGTAACCAGAGCTTCTTATAGTTAGATTGTGGTAGATGACTATCCGCCATCAAGGAAGTCTAATTAACTACAACCTGGTTCAGGACTCTCCTTATTACTTCTTCTCCTCAGGAGTGAAGTAGTAATGACAAGTAACACAGAGAATTGAAACAAACCCTCAATTTTCGGGCTCCAGAAGTTAATAAATCAGACAGTATCCCAACTTAGAATATCCAAATCAGAGACACAGAGCAAGCCAAGAGACGATGATAGTCTTACCCACAACATCCAACAGACACGTATAGTACAGTAGCTTAGTAGTAATGCAAATTAGAAAGGCAGCATCATCCATCATATTCAAATCAATAATGAGGTAGAAATATGGTCCTTTATAATAGACGAGAGAGTGCATATCAGAAATGAAGTCACATAAAGTTTTAGTCATCTGCACCACCACACAGTCTACTACTAGTAAACAGCGGCCAACCGACGAACAGCACCGACGAAAGCACGATTCTCTCAATTAACCCAAACTACAGTATATAATAAACAACCTCAAGGTCGTCATGGCGACTTTCACTCATTCTACCCCTTCCCTACCCTTCAAAACCAATTCTGATGTACATTTCGAAATTCCAAAATTCCATCAGCGCATACTATTGTACCCATTTTCAAGCGTAGCCAAGGATAACGTTTTGCCTTTTCTTCATCATTCAGATCTTCAGATTCTTCTGTCTCATCTTCATCATTCAGATCTTCAGATTCTTCTGTCTCATCTTCATCATTCAGATCTTCATCACTTGAAAGTTCATTCAGATCTTCAGGTTCTTCTCTCTCTTGTTCTTCTTCATCTTCTTTTTCGTTATCTAGAAGATCCGTCATTTCTTGATACTTTGCTCGAAAACATTCAAAGTATACTTCTCTTATCAGAGGGAGATGCCCTGCTGCTAAGACACTTTGATGTCCTACTGGTAAAGGTATTCTTAGAATTTCTAGTTTTCGACATGTTTCAATCATCTTGAGCATCGTCTCATCCGTAAAATGACATTGTGTTTCTAAGTCATCTAAGCCATCTATCGATAGCGCGGTTAGTCCATGTCCCCATGTTATAAGAGCATCTAAGCTTGCATTAGTAAAGGTATAGTTCAGACCTTTGATTTCTAATCTTTTCAAATGAGGTACTGTCTGAACTACATCAATTAAGACCGCTTCTGACATAACACCTTCTATAGAACCAATAGAAAGAGCAAGCTTAGACTTGACGAGGTCCCACTCCCATTCTATTAGATTGTCACCTTCCAGGTAACCAAATCGTTTATAAGAAAGAAGATTCTTAGATGATGATGGAAGAAGATGTCTCTTGAGAAGATGAGATAACAATGTCACCCAGGCTTCCTTCTCTTCTATTGTCTTACTATAGTTATCATGGAAGAGGAATTCTTCATTCACCTGACTACCATCTACCTTGAGAGTTAGGAAGGAAGTACTCGTCGCAGTAATAATGGTAGCATTACTATTATTACTACTACTTCTGCTACTTCCCATACGTATATCAAACGTTGTCAAATGAGGACATAGATCAAAAATCTGCCATGGCTTTCTCATAGCATGTGGATCCTCCTCCTCATCAGAAGCAGACGAGGTAGAGCTAGAGGTGGAGATAGTAGTGGTAGTCAATTGTAACGTCTTCAATCTTGGACAAGATCTTCCAATAGACATCAATAATTCATCTGAAATAACAATTGTAGAACAAGGATAAGAACGACATCCTAATTCTATTATCTCTAGATACATTCCAACGGAAGAAAGATAATCCATGAGATTCTTATTACTACAAGAGAGTCCACCTATTGTTAATCTTCTTAATAACACTTTCATCTCCATTAAAGAAGTGATTAACTCATCAAAAGACCATGTCAGATCAGATACTCTAGTAACATCTAATCGAAGGTCTTTCAATGTTAATCGATGATTTCTAATCAATGTCATAATCTCATCAAAAGTAGGGAAATCACGATATAAACAAAGATCAATCTTTACTAATTGATCTTTATTTAACTCTGTATTAAACACAGAAAGTAACGTTTCATGTGTTTCTTTTATATTCAGAACTTCTAAATGTTTAGTAAATAAGATAGTAATCCCTTTTAAATGGCCAACACAATGACTTAAGAATAACTTCATACTATTTCTTCCTTTTCTTAACTTTGCACGTTTAACTCTCATGGGAACACGACGAGGTTGAGAATGAAAGAAAGAATATAAATATTTAGTATCATCAACTTCATCATTCATATCAATCTCTATAGAACGTATTAAAGGGCAATATCGTTTCAAACCCCTATTATTGAATATATTCATGACGACAGGTTGAAAATGTGTTAAACGAATCGGAAAACCTTCTGTTAATATGACAAAACGATCGACTAACCAAGTATACCATGATAGCATATGATTACTACCAAAGAAGGATAGTGGTGGTTGATGTGTAATGCAAGTTTTTGATAAAGTTGATAACCAAACATTGCGATTGTTAGAATCAAGACAAGCAAGATCTAAATTAGAAAGATCTGGCCAAGTTAACCATTCAGAATAAAGACAGTGTAGAAGATCATGATTTAGTTGCCATAGTAGACAGGTTGGTGTTAAGACATAATCGTTGAATTTCAACACCTTCATTTTTGTGATTGTTTTGATTGAACCGTTCGAACTACTGAACTGTGACTATTATCGTAAGCAGAAAATGGGTTTAGGATATTCCAGCAGTTGGAGCAAAAGAAGAAGGTTTACTATTACTGGTCCACAGGTCGTCGTCTGGTCTAGGAGAATGAACGAATTAATGAATGAATCGATTGAATTACAGCATTTCGATCGAAAAGGCTACTTATTTGAGTTATAACTTAAAATTTCGAACTGCAACACGTACTTTCATGAAACTAAGAATTGCAATTCCAGGTTTCATGAAAGTGGGTTATTAAAATTCGATATTATAAGTTATAACTCCAATAAGTAGCCTTTTCGATGGAAACAGTTTGCGTTTGTTCTCACTCATCAATCAAATCAATTAAATCAAAACAACAAATCCAGAAATCAAATCAAATCAAATCATTAATTCATTCCTTCTTAACCTTTCCCCTCGAAGAAGACCAGCAGACGACTAGTAATAGCAAAACTTCTTCTTTTGCTCCAACTGCTGGAATATCCTAAACCCATTTTCTGCTTACAATAATAGTCACAGTTCAGTAGTTCGAACGGTTCAATCAAAAACAATCACAAAAATGAAGGTGTTGAAATTCAACGACTATATCTTAACACCAACCTGTCTACTATGGCAACTAAATCATGATCTTCTACACTGTCTTTATTCTGAATGGTTAACTTGGCCAGATCTTTCTAATTTAGATCTTGCTTGTCTTGATTCTAACAATCGCAATGTTTGGTTATCAACTTTATCAAAAACTTGCATTACACATCAACCACCACTATTCTTCTTTAGTAATAATGATATGCTCTCATGGTATACTTGGTTAGTCGATCGTTTTGTCATATTAACAGTTTTTCGAACCTGTCGTCACGGATATCTTTATTGATAAAGTATTAGAACAATATTGTCCTTTAATACGCTCTATAGAGATTGATATGAATGATGAAGTTCGTGATTACAACTTACCACCAGTATTTCGTTATTTTCGTCCTGTTTCCATGAAAGTTAAACGTGCAAAGTTAAGAAAAGGAAGAAATAGTATGATGTTATTCTTAAGTCATTGTATTGGTCATTTAAAAGGGATTACTATCTTATTTACTAATCAGTTTGAACTTATGGATATAAAAGAAACACATGAAACGTTATTTTCTGTGTTTAATACAGAATTAAATAAAGATCAATTAGAAAAGATTGATCTTTGTTTATATAGTGGCTCCCCCACTTTTGATGAGATTATGACATTGATTAGAAATCATCGATTAACATTGAAAGACCTTCGATTAGATGTTACTAGAGTATCTGATCTGACATGGTCTTTTGATGAGTTAATCACTTCTTTAATGGAGATGAAAGTGTTATTAAGAAGATTAACAATAGGTGGACTCTCTTGTAGTAATAAGAATCTCATGGATTATCTTTCTTCCGTTGGAATGTATCTAGAGATAATAGAATTAGGATGTCGTTCTTATCCTTGTTCTACAATTGTTATTTCAGATGAATTATTGATGTCTATTGGAAGATCTTGTCCAAGATTGAAGACGTTACAATTGACTACCACTACTATCTCCACCTCTAGCTCTACCTCGTCTGCTTCTGATGAGGAGGAGGATCCACATGCTATGAGAAAGCCATGGCAGATTTTTGATCTATGTCCTCATTTGACAACGTTTGATATACGTATGGGAAGTAGCAGAAGTAGTAGTAATAATAGTAATGCTACCATTATTACTGCGACGAGTACTTCCTTCCTAACTCTCAAGGTAGATGGTAGTCAGGTGAATGAAGAATTCCTCTTCCATGATAACTATAGTAAGACAATAGAAGAGAAGGAAGCCTGGGTGACATTGTTATCTCATCTTCTCAAGAGACATCTTCTTCCATCATCATCTAAGAATCTTCTTTCTTATAAACGATTTGGTTACCTGGAAGGTGACAATCTAATAGAATGGGAGTGGGACCTCGTCAAGTCTAAGCTTGCTCTTTCTATTGGTTCTATAGAAGGTGTTATGTCAGAAGCGGTCTTAATTGATGTAGTTCAGACAGTACCTCATTTGAAAAGATTAGAAATCAAAGGTCTGAACTATACCTTTACTAATGCAAGCTTAGATGCTCTTATAACATGGGGACATGGACTAACCACGCTATCGATAGATGGCTTAGATGACTTAGAAACACAATGTCATTTTACGGATGAGACGATGCTCAAGATGTTTGAAACATGGCGAAAACTGCAAACTCTAAGAATACCTTTACCAGGATATCAAAGTGTCTTAGCAGCAAAACATCACCCTCTGTTAAGAGAAGTATACTTTGAATGTTTTCGAGCAGAGTGTGGAGAATTGAAAGATCTTCTAGTAGAAGAAGAAGAAGAAGAAGTTGTTGATGATGATGATGATGAAGAAGAAGAAGAAGAAGAACCTGAAGATCTGAATGATGAAAAAAAGACTAAACTTCGGCCTTGGCCAGGCTTGAAAAAAGGTACAATGATATGTGCTGATGGAATTTTGGAATTTGTGTATATGCGTGGATGTTGGGAAGATTGAGTTAAAGTCGTCATGCCTCAGAGGTTTGTTGTTTGTTAGAGACCGTAGTATAGGTTAATTGAGAGGGAGTCAACAAGACGAGGTTTCGTCGAAGCCACCGTTTACTAGTAGACTGTTGTATGCAGATGACTATGTGACTTGATTAATGATATGCACTTTCTCGTCTTCTGTTATAAATGACCATATTTCTACCCCATTACCATTACTTGAATATGATGGGTGGTGATTATCTTAGTGTGATGCCTAGTGTGATGTGTTTGAGCTTTCCATTTGAATGTTGTATCATAACAAGAGTACGTTGTGGGGTTATAATATAGTAATCTTTGGCACGCAATTGACCGGGGATATAGTTTGATTTGGTATTCACTTTGATTACAAGTACTGGCATCATGCAATCTACGTCGTGTAGAGTTTCTTGGAGCCTTAACACCTACCATACTTAAAGAGCTTCCTGACCGAAGGTATATCTCTTTAAGTATGGAAGGTGTTAAGGCTCCAAGAAACTCAAGAGAGAATCGCAACACCAACTCAGAGGATGATCCTGACCCTCTTCTTCCGTGTCCAGCAGCAACTTAGTCTGTTGAAGTACAATACCGCAATACATGTAGATCTAATAGTTTTGATATGATTTTTTGCTCCTCCGAAGTTATAAATTCCAGGCCTAGCTAGGCCAAAAATAGGAGGAGATTATTCTCAGAATTTTCGAGTTTCTAATGGTAATTTGCTTGTTGAGGCTACCAAATTCTGGCAGTGGTGGTAACCCAAAAATCAAATTCACCGCCAGCAGAGCAGCAGATGAGATTGTCCAGTATTGAGAATGAACTAATTGGGAATCAATTGCTTTCTACTACTACTACTACTAGTACTATTATTATTGTTCTATCGGAATTATCATTTTGAATCCAGCAGCATCTTCAATGACGAATCGTCGTATTACAAGTAAAGCAATACCTTCATTGATGAAAGAACGTTCACGTTCCTTTTGGAATCGTCGTTCTTATCTTTGTATGGGATTTGTCTGTCTTGTTGTTATTTTGATGCTTGTTGGAAATCATCTTGTAGTCAATCATGGTAAGCTTACATTTCCTTGTCTATTGCCATTAGATAGTGAACAAGACTAATGTCTGTTATTGTTTGATTGGTTGGTATCAGCTTTGGGGCAGTGGTTGACAAATGAGAAGATTGTTGTTGTTGATTCACGGCTTGCCTCCTCTCGTGCTGCCACTACTGCTTTGCTCAGATCAGTACCACCAAAAGTTGACGAGCAGCAAATATCAGAGGTGTTCAAGTCTGAGGGAGACATTCCGTCGAAGTCCATCGAAGGCAATATTATTGAGACAGAGACATCAAGGAAAAATGCAATGAATGCACAACAAGAGATACCTTCTCCTATAATAGAGAAGGAAAAGAGAGTCACTTATTCTTATTCTATTACACAATGGAGTGATCAAGGTATAATGAAAATATCCACTAGACAGTATCAATCACGTGATCTTATTTTAGGTAAGAGTAAAGTAGATTGATTTTGGATGTATTTACAGGTCATAACGAATGTCATTGCATGATGATGGTATAGGTCTAGCATTCAATATTGATGAAAAGCATTTAGCAATCTTTGCTGCATCTTTACATTCTGTTTCTCCTAATATCACTGTGATATTATTCTTTAACTCTCAACCAACAGGAAGAATTCTTTCTATTATTAAAGAATATAACCTTCATATCATTTGTGTTGATGTCAATCAACTCTTACCTATAGTATTAAGAAGATATCATCCTTCTACAGTGAGATATATCCTTTATGATCGTCTACTTCATGCTTGGAGACTCTCTGATGATGAAGTTTGGGTATCTAGTGATAATACCGTGGAGCAGTTACTCTATCATGAAGATAGAACGGATAAAGATATTGCAGACGTGTTAAAACGAGAAGGCAAAGGCAACAGTTTGTTCAGTCGTTTCAGTCGTTTAGGGAAAGCATGTGATGAATGGAGTCTAAAGCAGTCAAGACTATCAATTGAAAAGTGTGTACCTCGTATAAAAGATTTCTTCCATCGTATTGCTGTAGTAGATGTTCGTGATACTGCATTCCAAGCACCACCTTTCGCTTCATTGCCTTCATTACCATTGCCTTTACCTGATCGTCCTCTTATGGATACTCTGCTTACACAGTATAGTGGAGAAATGCTTCATGCTCTTCATGAAATTGAAGCTGTAGGAGAAGATCCATCGGGTGGAATCACTATCGGTAGTTGTGGATGGAATAGTAAATGGATAAGCTCTTGTTTTGGTGATAAGGTACTCGATGTTGTCTCGCAAATGCCTGTTCTTTGCTCGGGTGTAGTACGTGGCTATTTACCTGGTATGATCAGATACTTACATCTCATGGCGGGTATTTTACGAGGAGATGGACCAGATGTATTAAAGGCATATCTATCTACAGCAGAGAGATTATACAAAGTGTCTACAAGTCAACAATGGATAAGTGATTTTGGTGGAGAGTCACGTAATCGTTATCAAGGAACATTACCAAATCTACCGACATTTAGTAATTATGAGAAAGCCATTGAAGTGTTAAGTCGTGACTTATCATTCCCTTCTTGTGAACGTAATGGTGTTGATCAAGGGGTACACAATGTTTTGATCTATTTCCATCTCTCGCCCGCAAGGATCATCTTTCCTCCTGACAGTGCTGTGATCCATTTACAAGCTGTTTTAGAATTATACCCTCCTGTCTTCTCACTCCAACGGAAGACTGTATTGACCTCTAAGAATAAAGAACAAGAAGGAACTGTTGTAGTAGCATCACATAATAACCAAATGTTCAGTATAGTTCATCAATATGATCGATTACGAAAATATCAGTCAGCTTTATTACCACAATATGTATCATGGGTTAACTTCTCTAATCCATGGGATGAATGGAAGACTGAACCTGAATGTTCATCATTTCAATATATTACCAATATTGATCTTTTACGTGGAAAATGTGATATTTCCAATCAACGAGCTATTAGTTTAGCATCATGTTGTGCTCTTTGTAATGCTATTACCTCTCGAGTTAATAATGGTGGTCAGAAATCCTCTCCATATCAAATTGACAACAAGGCATGTAGTGGGTTTACATTTGTTGGAAGTGTTTGTTATTTCAAGAGATGTTCTTCACATGATGTACATGCTGCAGTACAGAAAGCTCGTCAAGCTGGAGGACCTCCATCACATATGATTGAACAAGGAGCTGTGTCCGTCTATTGGAAGCTATAATGATTCAGCTCAAAGGCAGGTTGTTTTCATATCATCATACTGTAGTATAACTGCAAGTGTTTGCTTCATGAAGAAGATAACCTCTCTATATATATATGAAAACAGTTGATATATATTTCTTAGCTAGCAAGCAAAACATATACTGGATATACGATCTGGATGATCCCTCCAAGGATGGATGGGTTAGCAGATTGTATTTCTCTTCATATTTCTCAACACACACATTAGATTCAACAACATATCCCCTGGTACTTACTGCTGGGAAGAAGAAGAAGGAGCATATATATGTATAGTATTCAACAAATGTCAAGCATTAACTTGAAGGTTTTGTTATAGACTCGATTGTTAAAGTCAGTGTGGTTTGTTCATTTTGTGTGTAAAAAAGACATCTGATTTTAATTGTTAGTCTGTCACATTGCTTTGCATAGCTTTGCTGATATTCAAGTATTCCTTCTCTATCATATCATTAGTTAGTTGTGGGGCTCCTGCGTGTACAAGAGTTGATTGATTGATTGACTCTTGTTTATGTTGTAGTCAATTCCAAGGTTAACTTGATAGAGAGAGAGATTGCTTGTTTAATATCTGATTTCTATTAACACATTATGAACACATTGACTACATCATCGTCTTGATTTCAACACACTTTAATGGATAGTACATGAGGCCATTCTTCTCTTCAACACTATTGTTAGTATTACTACCATTACCATTACTAACTACTACCACCAAGTTTCTCCCAGTAGACTTCTTCTCCTTTCTCTTTAAATTGTCTCTTCCTATATAATGCACTAATCTTCTCTTTAATCATCTCTCTTGGACGGAAAGGATAATATACAATAAATCGTTCAGTAAATGTCTCTAAATAAAGATTAATTAAAGCTTGTGGTGCACCACGACGAGGAGGTTGTAACGTATGGTAGATCTCATTCATACGTTGTCGTTCTTCTATCGT
Organism: Ochromonas danica; assembly: GCA_015146655.1. Taxonomy (NCBI): domain Eukaryota; class Chrysophyceae; order Chromulinales; family Chromulinaceae; genus Ochromonas; species Ochromonas danica. The sequence continues at coordinate 79,128 of VKHL01000048.1, read as the reverse complement.
CCATTTACCATGTCCTTTTAAATGAGGTGTTGCCAAAGCAGGTAAAGTATGAGGTATTTTCATAGGTTGAGTTGATAGACTATAGGTAAGTTTAGGGAAAACAGTCTCATCCTCATTATGTTTCGTAATACTTAATTCATGTTCTACCGCGACATTACCAATACCACGAGGAGGAGCAAGAGGAAGAGAAGGAGGAGGAGAGATAGAATGTAGATGGTTGGTCTTTAAAGACAGTTCATCTTTACTAGTCAATCGTATAGCATCTGATTGATCAATTACTTGTTTTGGAATGACTTGATGATTTTCAACATAATCTTTTAATGTCTTTGCTAAAGCAATGGTTGCTTTATGTTCATCTTCACGTTGTCGTATTAAATGTTCACGTTGAAATTCTTTTTGTCTTTTCTTATCAGCATCTTCACGCTTTTTACGTAATTCATGACGATATTCTTTTGAACGAACAAGTTTACCATGGAATTTTAAAGGTTGTACTGGTCCACTATTGCCATTATGATGATGATGATGACGAGTCTTGTTAGTGGTAGAGGAGAGAGGGTCTGTCCAAAGAGCTTGAAAGACTTCAAGACGATCTTGTGTAAAAGTCAAATCAGTTGTTGGATTATTATCAGCAAGACGATATTTTTCTAATTCTCGATATCGACGAAAGAATTTATTATTAGCCATTAACAAGAAGTAAAATAAGATAATAATAGAGAGGTATAGTACATTCAATAGGATAGAGTCTACTAGTAATTCAATGTTTAATAGACTGGTCTAGTCTAATTGTTTCGTTTTGTTGGTTTCATCTTTGGTACAATCACGCGGGGGAAAGCGAAATTGAGACAAAATGTTTATTGTCGATAACTTTTGATGTAGTTAATATTATGCAATAATTTCAATTGCGTTTGATTCAGTATCTAAGTATCAAGAATACATTGTAGCTGTAATGCTCCACTCTAAACAGTACCACCCGTAACGGCCACCGTAAAAGGAATGAAATGTTCCTTACTCAAAGGGTTGATAATAGAGAACTTGTTCTTGTAAGGAGGAGGTATTTTATATCAACGTTTTGGTTTGTTGATGAGATCATTCAAATGCTTTACTGGTTTGATCTTTCCTGCTGTGTTCTGCTCAACTGTACTTTGTATCGACGATCCTGTTAAGCAAGTTTAGTGCCAAACAGAAAGCCTTAGTCTTTTATATAGCGATATAATGGTAAACTACTTTCCACTTTGCTATGCAAACAATTCTTACATAAGCTTTTAGAGAAGCACACCAGGAGAACGCTACACATCTTATCAAGTGATGCTCTTGGCAAATAAACTAATCTACACTACATAACCATCTATTTGGCATTTGCTAGATTCTTCATCCAACACACCTTCCTCCCTCTTCCAGTAAAGCCTACCATACTTCACAAATCCTTCACTTACTTCTTCCTGCATGATGAGGAAGAACATCCAGAAGTAGAACAATTGGTAGGTGGTGGGAGTCTTCTATGCTCCAAGACATCTTCTCGACTATAATAGGACCTCTGGTCAGGGCTATAGACTTCTTGCAGACATTCCCAAGCATTACCACAGCGAAAAGGATTATCATAGACATCACAAACATGTCCACCACCACTTCCTGTTACTCCTGCTCCACCTTTCCAGAAATAAGGATATTTATAGACATTGATATCTTCATTCGTTGTGAGATTCCGAAAGACCAATCTCAAATGATAAGACAACAGGCCTAGCATTAAAGTAAACATCAACACGGAATAGGCCAAGAAGAGAACAAGTCCCCCAGATGTCAATTGAATGCCTTCCACACTTCTTCTCCATGCAATATAGGTCGTAAAGAGAAAGCCAAGATACGCAGGTGGATGGATGACTAACAGGGAGAAGAAGTATCGGTAGTTGTCTCTACCCACCGTGTTGAAGACATAGGGACAGAAATGATCAAACTTGTAGACACATTTGTTAGCAATTTTGCAATGCTTTGAACGCAAAGGTCGTATAACCTTGCAGGTATGACAAACTTGATTGAGATACCGTCGTGCAGGAGGGGGTGGTGTGGTAGAAGAGGTAACGATAGAAGAGGCTAAGACTTCACGATAGGTAGGTAGTGAGGAAGCTACACCAGACGAGGATAGAAGAGGTTCATTACCACTACTATCCATGTCCAACACTCCACCATTCTCACAATCTCCAACCGATGTATACTTAGAGACAGCTGACCTTCTACTCGAGGTAGATGAGTTAGGAGGAAGTAGTGTTAGTGGTGCAGTGACTTCACCAGGTGAAGAAAGCAAACACATAACAAAAGCAATCCACCATAGAGACTGTAGGAATGTATTCAAGAGGTGCAAGGTAGTGAGGTCACTCAATTTCATAGAAAGGGTATAATAAGCATGTGTAAGGTAGGTAGCATAGAAATTGGATATAAAGATTAGTCGCCATAACCAACGTGCTTGATCACCTTCTGTCAGTCCAACAAACAATAGAAAGAGCACTCTAAACAACAACATCACACTGTCGTTAGCAACAACAACCACAACCACAACCACATCAACAAGATAGCACAGGATTTACTCACTTTCGGTCCATGGCTCGCTTCCATCCCATACCTTTGACTACCTCATAACATCCATACAGCTCTTTCATCCATTGAGTGAGGTAACTCGAATTACTACCCCTGCCTCCTCTCCCTTCATCTAATCTACTTCCACCTCCACCACCTGCTCCTCCACCATTATCTTGAGCAAACAAGACGCGCAAGGTAACCTCAGTATAGATTAGTCCTTTACTCACAGCTTGATCAATAGGAGTCATTCCTTGTCGATCTCGTTTACGTATATTAGCACCATAGCGTAGGATAAGAGAGCGAATGACAGAGATATGACCTTTCATAGACGCGAGATGTAATGGCGTCTAATCATTACCCCAGCAGGTGACACATGCATATCATGATATGATCATATTAGCTGAGGGAAGTCGAGGGATTTGGGTAAAATGTCTCACCTGTCCAAACTTATCTTCCATCTCTAAGGCATTGGGAAGATATTCCATTAACATTTCCACTAGTAGCTCATGACCTTTATAAGCTGCCCAATGTAATGCAGTATCACCATTGACATCCACAGCATAGAGATCCTTGGAGACCTACAGTACACAGTCAATAGGTAATGGTATTCACACGCACCACAACAATATATAAGAACAACAATAACTTCACCAAGGTTAGCGAGGATCTCTCATTACATACATACCTGTAATAGTCGAATAACAAGATCAAGATGATTATATTGTACAGCAATAATTAATGCAGTACAAAGAGAACCATCAAGATCATTCAATACTTCCACATGATGATGGATCAGATAGTCTACAATGCCAACTTGTCCTTCCACCACTGCCCAATGTAAAGGTGTCATGGCACTACTATTGGGATCATTCTTGCTATGTGTTGGGGTGGAAAGATTGGATGGATAGGCTTCGTAGAGTAAAGTGAAGATTGCAAGATCACCTCGTCGAGCAGCCCAGTGAAGACTTGTGGCTCCCGTGTTATCTAGTGGTAGGACAGCATGTTATCCGATGATTAGACAGGTGTACAGTGTTCTTACTTGGGGGATATGAGTTACAATCCAATATACCACAGGAAGAGTACCATACACTATCATGATGTCTAACATACATATAATATAGACAATACTACACGGTATACACTAGATTACACATACTACACCACACACCACCACTACTATATTGTAAAGTCTTAACCACACACACACTCACTCACTCGCTAACTAACTAACTTACTAACCTGTCGATTGGATAAGATGAGGACATTTCTCTAAGACATGTCGAATATGCATAATTGTTCCAAAACGAGTAATATTCATTAAATCATCTACTGTAAACTCCTAATAACAGATTCCATCATTATCAGTGGGTGGTAACCTTCAGTATTAGACTAACACATTCCATGGATAGAGAGTCGAAAACAATCACTTACTTGAGATGGGGTAGTATCTTCTACTGCTGCTCCTTCCTTCTCCTTCTCCTCCATTGAGACTAACTCAGTTCCTTCTTCTTCTTTCATCATCTTATAGATAATCTTCTATTGATTGAGAATAAAAGAAAGAAAATAATAGATAGTAGGTAAACCAATAATAATAATAAGAGAAAGAAGAGCAAGGAAGAGGTAGTCTTTTTTTTTCTTTTCAAGAGATTTCTTGTTAGATCTCAATCTTCTTTTTCTCAAACACTTGGAGGCAGCAGAGAGAGAGTTTGTCTGGGGACGAAAATGGTGAACTATTATTGTGAAGCGAGGGAGATGTTCTCACAGACGTGCATTTTTTGGGTCCGGTGGGCGAAACCCCCCTCCAAAAACACGTTGTAATTGAATCGAATTAATTCGTCATTTGTGTTAACAACAAGCGTTCACTGTAAGAATTAATAATGAAATGATATTAATCCTTCTTTTCCACAAACGGCCGATTCCCTGATTTGGCTACCTACCCTATTGTATTTGTACATGAGCAGGGTTGTGCATTAGTTGAGGTGAGCTATGGTTAAGGTGATTAAGGATAACAAGCTCTGGCACTAGGCTGTCCAATAGGTCAGACTTAGTTTATCAAAAAATCAAGTGATTGTGTTACAACTTCTTTGCGATGAATGCTAAAGGGTAGACAAAGCAAAGAGAAGGTAGGAAATCATTTCATACCAGCATATCTAGACCATGTAAGTAGCTACTGTTTTTGGCAGGTCCAGAACTTATTAAGAGGGAGGAAGAACGTGAGGAGGACTGAGAAAGAAAACTATTATAGAAGCCTACAAATAGTGGGCAGCACAGAAATGTCCACAATACTGACAGAGTAGAAAGAAAGGGAATAATAGAGTTAGGTTAGGGAAAGTAAACAAAGCAGTAAAAACACCGATGTCATACCAAACCATTAGGTCATCAAAGTCATATCATATCGTGGAGGAACAGCATTATTGCAAGCACTACTGACACAAAAGTGGAATGTACACAGTGGCATGATTTGGTTGTTGTTCATCCACCCCACAATATCAGATAAGCTAAGCATTCCAATCAATCCAAAAAACAACGCGGACAGAAGAGCGAAAAACGCCGAGGAATATGGCAAATCAAAGCATTTATATGATCACAAAGAAAGAGAGTGAATGGACATCACAAGCAACGGCGAGGCCAGCAAGGGACTACCACCATCAGTTCCTTTGTGAGTTTGGTCATCTTGAACTAAACTTGCTCATGCTGAAAGAAACAATCAGCTGGTTTAAACTCTATTCAGATGTATTTACTCACCACCATATCCAACAATTCAAAAGGAAGATATTTACAAACACCAGCCCATATTTACAAGGTAGATAGATTCAAGGAGGGAGAAAGGGAACTTATGAAAACGAAATGAAAGCAAGAATACATAGATAGGAAGAGCAGATGGTGAAAGTTGGAAGAGGAGAGGAGTTGATTAAGATTGAATCACGACTCCTTGGAAGGACCGCCCTTCCCCAGAAATACTCACACTATTCTCCTTCGCTCGTATGACATGCTTATTGCGAGGTCCAGTATCTCTAATCCCACGTGGTGATCGAGCCATCTTCTGATTTTCTACTGTAAAATTCTTACAATCTTCATACTCTTTAGAGTTTAAGAATGCTTCAAAGAGAGTACAAATTTGAGAGAGTAACGAATCTTGTGCAATGTGAACATATTTATTGGCTTGTAAGATCGTTACGGTGTCCATATTAGTATGTCGTAATGGACCAAAGCAATCCCATAAAGAATATTCAATACTTTGAGGATCAGCATGTTTGGATTCTGCCACTTCCATGACAGATTTATAGTTCGATATCACTTTCTTTAACTCACCACGGAATTGTTTATCATCTTTCACTAACCGTGCTTCTTCTAATTCTTGAAAACATTTTACAAATTCTGCTTTCTTACGTGCTTCTAAATAAGTAATTAAAGCACGACGTTGATGAACATTCTTGAGGATAATACGCATAGCTCCCACTTTAGATCGATAGGAACGTGCTTCATCTTGAATATTAGAATCTCTAGCAATGACCTTTTGTTGAGGTCGACCAGTTGATGCTCCACACCCCATGGTGATTATACACAATTATTGATAATGCAAAGAGAGGAATAGATGGAATGAGACTGATATAGAAATTTACTATTCTCACCAATCAAGCAAGAAATAGTAATGAAATAGTATTGATATGGTCAGCAAAGGCTGTTTTCACGGTCTTGTCCGCGAATTTTCAGAATTTCCGTCAGGAAATAAATTGTATGGAAAAGAAATGTCCCAGGAAAGAGAAAATATGTCCTGTACAATCTCTTTCAGCTCAAATTATTATGCTATTACTTCCTAAATAGAGTGTCTATAAAATCCTTGGATAGGAAGAAAAGACAAAGAAGGAAAGAATTCCGCTGAAGGAAGAATGATTATAGAATAAGAGAATAAAATATAATCTATCCAATGCAAAAAAAAATCAATAGCAAGATCTTACTATTTTAGGAGAAAAAATCTAAGCAAGAAGAAGGTCAAGCTTGCTGAGAGTTAAACAACAAAGAAGATGGTACAGTAGAAGGGCAGCAGGGAAAATGATTGAACAGTGAATTTTGATGTTGTGATGCTCTCTGTGGTGGTGTTGTGCAAGCACACGGCAGAAGAGTGAACACACAGAGAGACAACACACACACCCAAAACAGACAGAAGAGTGTGCATGGCGTTGAAGAAACTTCGTTTTCTGGACTTTTCGATATGTGGAAAGGGACTTTATTGTGTCGACGGTTTCTTCTTTGTGATTGTTGAAAAAGCATTCAGTTTTTGGTGTTCCTCTGATTAATGGGAATCAAAATGTGATTGTTGTGGTTTCGAAGAAATTGTGTGTTATACCGTGTCATTTTGAGTTCACTTTTATATATAGTCCGTGCTCTAGTATATTAAGGAAAGTTTCTAAATCAAATAACGATTAAATCTGAACTTTTTATCCATGAACGTTATGTAATTAACTAACGACATCATTCACAAACTTCATACGCACAAACAATGGCTCACAAACTCATGAATGGATTGAACAGCGATGATTGCACTAGAATTAGAAAGAAGAAGAAGAAGCGATGATTTGCATCAACATGAGGATTCTAAAAGAGACCAGGAGCACAATTGACTCTTACTGACAAGCCGAAGGCTCACTACAAGTTTCACTCCCCAATAAAATCATTATGGTGCCGATTCCAAGCCATCCCCTTTTATCAGGTAATGGAAGCAACGGTGAACACAGTGCTGCTTCTACCGCAAGTACAGAGACATGACCAGCTTTTTGCCAGGATAGCTTTCCCACATTTTCCACCATGTAGAATTTTCAAAAGTCTACTGAGTACAAGTGCATTCATTACCTTGGACTACTAGAACCGGCACACCCGCCACCCTATTCACGAGGTGGAGAGTATGAATGGCAAAATGCTATTTTTTCTCGTAATTTACTCTAACAAAACTCCACTTTTGTTGTTAACTTAATAGAGAGAGGTGTGATGTGGACCGGTCAATTGATTGATTGATTGTGTTGGCAAGCAAGTCGACAACTCCATCTTTCTCAATCTTCTTGAATAAGAAAGAAAAATAAGTGAGAAATGTTCTCTCGATTAACACGTTTATCAACTCCTATTTCAAGAGTTATTGTACCAAATCGTAACTTTTCTGAACGTTTAATCAAATTAAATGAATTAACTAATATTGAAGGAGCTGTCAAGAAGGTTCGTGAAACATTTTCAGTGATCCTCCTTGTTTTTCTTTTTCCTTCTGATCTAATGAAAATTCTTTGTCTATCTACGCTTGTCTGTCTCTCTGTCTGTGTCTCTGTCTGGGTTTCATTTGGTTGGGTGTGGGGGGAGTAGAGAAAGCGTTGGGGTCGTGGTATTGGATCAGGCCGTGGCAAGACATCTGGTCATGGTCATCAATTCTCACGTTCTACACCACGTGGTTTTGAAGGTGGACAAACACCTTTATACAAGCGTTTTCCTAAGATTGGTTTTCACAATCCTAAGTAAGACATCGCAATCTATTGTTTTGGTCATATATGTGTATGTGATGGTAATATTGTTTTGTATGGAATAGTGAACGTGACTTCCAAGAGGTCAACTTAGAGACAGTGCAAGAGTTCATTGATCAAGGACGTTTGAAAGTCCCTACTAACTTCTTCCTCACGATGCGTGATTTAGTTCATTGTGGTATGTTGAAGGATGTGAAGGATGGAGTCAAATTGCTTGCTAAGGTAATGTATGATATACATGAGGATGGAGAATAGATGTGTCATTGTTGTTGACTCACATATAACATGATCGAAACACTATGTTTCTGTATGTCCCCAAAACTGTATATTTTCAACATTCTCTAATATTAGGTATATAATGATATCTATGATGTCTAATAGGGTAAGGAGAAGCTTCGTACACCAGTTCACTTCGAAGTCTCTGCTGCTTCTGTTGAAGCTATTAAAGCTGTTGAAGCTAATGGTGGTACCGTGACTTGCAGTCATTTCAATAGCCTCGCTTTGAGATCATTGATCAAGCCATACAAGTATCATATCTTACCTCAGCGTGCTCGTCCAACACCTAAACTCATGCAATACTATCTCAACAAGGACAAGTCTGGATATCTTGCACCTGAGATCCAAGTGCGTAATTTACAGCTCTTTGGTGCATTGAATTCTGAACCTCGATTGAGAGAAGAACATGCTGCTTTCATGGCTGTGAGGAGAAAGCAAATGGCTGAAGAGAGAGCAAAGAAGAACCAGACTGTTGCGAAGGCATAGGATGAAGCAGTAGTAATAGTTGTCTAACTAGTAATAGAGAACACAACAGGGAGGAATGAAGGATATCATAAGGATGATTAGGTTGTAAACTATATCACGGTAACTCTATTTCATTCTTTTGGCAATAATTCCTTTAGTGCATTACAGGTTAACAGAAATGCTATCTCGTAAAAAAGAGTTGAAAGCTCTCTCTCACACACATCCGTCATGTCGTCCATATAACTAATCCCCACTAGACCATCAATTCACTGCTATAGTCAATACTCCAATCCCAACTATTGCCAATTAATCATCAACACCAACACCCTCATTATTATCTCTACCATGAATAACCCCCAACACCAACACCAACACCACCCCTTTCTCTCTCATCCTATATTAGATGTTATGATAAGGGGTGATCAACTTCTGTAGCTTGAGAATCTTATTGGTGAGTTGTAAGAAAGCTTCTTTCACGACTTCTCGAGCGGTCATGGCTCCTGTTGTCTCTACCGTGAAATAGAACTTATTCGTTGAATGCTTCACATCCACAGCAAGACGATCTTCAGGTTTCTTACGGAAATCTTCAGTAGTGTAGATACACTCCTTGCAGAAAATACAAGCAGAATTGTTGATAATCTTGACTTTCACATTGCCATCACCTTGTTCTTCATAACCAAAGACTTCTTGAGGGCAACAATCTACTAACTTCATTTTCTGTTCTTCAGTGTACTGATCCAATCTATTTTTGTATCACATTAACAAGACAACATAGGCATCAAATGAGTAACAGATCACAAGTAACTCACAAACTATAACAGCGACTAAGGTCAAATCATACACTGTACTTCAACCCAACCCAACACATCAATTAACATCAACAGCAAACTATAGGGTTAAATCACACACAATACATACCCCAACACAACCATTAACATCGACAGCAAAGATTCAAATCAACACTTACATATCTTCATTCAAGACGACAATAGGATCATGTTTTAATGCCACAGTAGCAACAGGAGACCATTTAGCATGTTCCTTCCCTATGCCTTTCTTAGCAATCGCTTCTAACTTAATTCTTTGTCCTGGACCTAATTTCACAATAACAATTCCTTTATCATGTGAACGTTGACTTTCTTCTGTATTACTAAAATGAACCATTTCAGCACGATTACTATGAACTTTTAAATCACGTGAAGTAATTGTAATAGCAATATCTTGCTGATGACTTGGTAGATCTCTCACCATTGTATTAAAATCACAATCTAATGTAATTCTAACAGCACAATTTTCACAATAATCACCACAATCACATTGATAGTTATATGTCCATGCTTGCATAGGAATTAAAGATCGAATAGGAATTAATCCTAAACGATGTGCTAGGAACTCATCAAGAAGTGCTGAGGTATTATCTTCAATCTCAACTAAGTCAATAGCTAAAGTAGGTACTTCAGCAATCATTACTCGTCGAAGTGTATTGGCCATAGAGATATCTGTATTGGTTAATTCAAAGTTAATAACATCATCTTTAACCTCTGTTACGAGGATATTAGGACTACGATTATAAGGCATGATTGGAATAGACGAGACGTAATTTTTTTTTTCTGTCTGTCTCACAAGGATAGTATGAAAGGATGTCAAACTATTTTGACAACAACAACACCAACCTCTCCATCAATCACATTCACCATGCAGGCTTGGGCTTGGGCTTAGGTTTGGGTTGGGTTGGGTTGGCAGGCAAGATGATCAACCAACCACATCAAATCACAAATCCTCCTCATGTCCTCTTGGGATCATGGTGGTGGTGGTGGTGGTGACGAGGATGTTGGGATACGTCCTCCAGCTATACATGCAACCACACCTAATCAATTAGCTTCTGTAGCAGAATTACCACAAACTAAGAAATATGCAAAATATGAAGAAGTTTGTCGTGAAGGCAAACTTGAACATTATTTTGCTATTTCTTGTCGACCTATAACGAAGAAAGCTGAAGATGATATGGAATTAGTTTCTGATTTAGTTACTTGGGGTGAGAAATATCTTCATCATTGGGAACGTGGTGTGTATTGTTGTGCTCGTTGTGCTCAACCACTATACCATTCTGTGGATAAATGGAAAGGTCCATGTGTTTGGCCATCTTTTAGAAAGAGCGTAACCCCGTTATCTATCTCTACTACCCAAGTCTATCCTTATAATGCCTATGAGGTAGTGGTGAAAGAGGTGTATTGTGGCCAATGTCATCTGTTTATTGGTCACATGTTTGAAGATGCTAAACAGAAAGGTGATCATCATCCTGAAGCAAGATGGAGACACTGATTACTCTCCCTGTCTCTTTCTTTTCAACCTAGTCAAGATCTCAATGATAATCATGATGATGGCAGTACAGTTAGTAGTTGCAAGAAAGAGACAGGGGGAATTGTCAACTGTCCCTACTAAATTTGAAGTGCAGCATGGGAGCGAATGACTGTTATCATCTTCATCATTATTGATAACATGATATGCTTACCTAGATCACTTCTCTACAATCTTATTTGATTTGTTTTTCTAAACAGAACAGAAGATGAATACCTCATCTGTTCTGTTTCAAACAGCCATTATGCTTGATGTGAATGGTTCTAGTTCTAGCACAGAAACATATCCAAAGCATATGATGGAAAGCTAGTTGTGCTAACTGTTAATCTGTAAAATTAACAACACAGGCATAACGTTTTTTTCGCTTAATTTTATGTGTTAATAGTAGTAGTAGAGGCAGCAGAATTTGTATCTTCTTCTGTTTGAGAAATCAATCGTCTACGATCAAACAGGAAATTTGTTCCCAAGAATACAGAAGCTTTATCTAGATCAACATTCTTCTTCTCGACTTCAACATCACGACTCAGCTTATCTTTACCTTGAGCAGCAGCCCAATTTTCATAATGAATAATCCCCTTGTAGAGTCGACCAATATTATTGAATCCCTTGACCTGCTTGAGATAAGCATTGACCTTCACACAACGAACTCCACCTAGTAAGTATCGATTTAAGAGAAAGATTCATAACTTATCTTCAAAAAGGAATTGAATTACAAACAGTTATTGATAAGTATATACCTGTGCAATAGGTCAGAATGCGTTGGTGAGGATCAGCATTGGCTAACATGTTATCCAATAATTCAAATGTTTCTGAAAAACGGGTAGTATTAAGAGGTTGAGCTCCCATAAAGATTCCTTCATCTGATTCATAATCATTACGACAATCTATTCACATAATAACACAAAATAGGACGAGAGGGGAGAGGTTGATGAAGATGATGATAAGCAATGACAATAATGAGAAGAGAAGAGAACGAACCTAATAAAATAGGTGGTTTGCCATTCTTCTGTCCTGTAATAATCTCTTCATGCCATTCTTGAGGAGTTAATTCAGGTCCAGCATCATTACAATCTAATTCTAGAACATGTCCACGATTGGCTTCATTATGAATAGGTAATGTCTCTAATAAAGGACTTGTTCCAATTAATTCACTTCGTAAGGCTTCTTTCTTCTTGCGAATGAGAAGCTTTTGGAATGGAAAATGCTTCTCATATGGAGAGATAGCTTGAAGTTCTTCTCCATAGTTGAAGTCAATATCTGAAAGATACGAAGAAGATACAATGATTGACTGAAAAAAGTGAATCCGAAAAAGAAGATATTGAAGTTAATACCTGAAAAGATACGATTATCAACTGAACGAAGTAAATCTGGAAATGAAGATATTTCAGTTGTTTTCACAGCAAAGGCTGCATTAATCCCTTCTGTGGCAATGAGTAGAGTCCCTCGTATTCCATGAGGAGATAATATTTCCTTGGCATGATTGATCAAAATAGGAATATAATCTTGATCAATTGGAAGGAATTTATAAAATGATAATGCAGTATAATTATCTCGTGTTTTCTTGATTTTCAATTCTCTTTCTTCTGCTGTCTCCCTTCTATTGGGTTTGGATGATGAAGGTTTGGTCATATTAGTAGTGATAGGTGAGGAAGTGGCAAGATAACGTGTTGTCAGAGTCGACCATGAGAGTTGTCGAGTTCGAAGGTGAGTAACACTATCTCCTACTCCTCCTCCTGCTGCTGCTACCGCTCGAAAACATGGGAAGGATCTTATCATAACTAACTTAAAATGAAGAATTAAACAGAAAGTAACAAGGAGATAAAGACGACTGGATGTGAAGGCAATCCGAATCATCATTCAACAAACACACAACAAATGGGTGGAAAGGTGGTGGTGGTAGGTTGAACCTTATTCCTTTGCGTGGAAAGGAAGACGAACGCGTTTCTTCACCTTTGATGAATAAGTCGGTGTTTTCTAGTTGATAGATGTGGAGAGGGAAAGAAATGTTTGGTGGACTAGCTTTGTGGTGGAAGAGATCATCAAGACAACAACAACCACAATTACTATTACTACAACAACAAATCAAGAGAAGTCATCTTATTCATTGGAATCAATCAGTAGAGATGTCATCTAAGCATCACAGTAAGAAGCAACAACATCAACAACAAGGTAGTAATAACAAGAAGAAGAAAGGAGGTAGTGGTGGTAGTGGTAGCAGTGGTGGACCAGAAATTAGCAAAAATAAACAAAAAAAGTTAAAACAAATTCAATTAGCCATTGAGACTCAAAACAAGCTATTTCATGGATATTTCATACGTCAATATGGTGATATTCGTTGGGAGAAGTTAAGTGCTTCCTTGAAGAAGAAAGCTCAATATGTAGCTATGATTAATCGTCGTGCTGATTGGGGATTTACACAACGTCTCTTAGGGATAGATAGTCAACGAACACTTCCCTATCTACCGGAATTGTTTGGTCATCGTATCTATGGACATAATACTAAACTAGCAGTAGTGGGAATAACAGGTAATAGTAATAATAGTAGTGAGGGAGAAGAAGTTGCTGATCACGATGGGGTTAGTAGCAAGTCTCCCCTACCAGTAGTATCCACAGGAGAGGAGGAAGCAGCAGGAGGAGGAGGTGGTGGTGGTGTGGTAGACGAGGAAGTAGTCAATGAAGATGATGATGACAACAACGACAGTGATATAGAAGTCTCCCCACCATCTAGTGCCCATGTAGAGAAGAAAGATAGCGACAGTACAGCAGCAGCAGTGGAGGCAGAGGCAGAGGGAGAAGGTGAAGTTGATTTCTCGGAAGTGTTCTGGCCTGCACCAGGTAGTAATCTAGACAATCAAGGATTAGCTGTCTACTACCCTTTAGATGCCGCTTCCTTGCTTCCTGTTCTATTATTAGATGTACAACCTCATCATCGAGTACTTGATCTTTGTGCTGCACCTGGTGGTAAATCTCTCTTTATCCTTCAACATCTGAATGAACAAGTTGGTGGACATTTGATCTCAAATGATATCTCTTATGAACGTAAGAAACGTCTAGAGAGAATGATGCGTCAATATCTCCCTGTAGAGAATTCAATTTCTTTAATTGATGTCATTCATGGTGATGCTACAACGAAGAGGTTTATTGAAGAAGAAGTGGGAGAGAATCGTCGATTTGATCGTATTTTAGTTGATGCTCCTTGTGCTTCAGAGAGACATCTTATTATGAAAAGTCCTTTCTATCAACAGTATTATGCACCATCTAGTAGTCCAGCAGGCAGTGATGTTAATGCTAACGGCAGTAGTGGAGGAGGTGGAGGTGGAGGTTTGCCATCTGTACTCACTGCTTCTCTTATCGCTGCCATGGCAAAAGATGATTTCATGAGTTGGGCAACAGGAAGATCTAGAGCTAATGCTGAGAGACAATTAGCATTGCTTAAGACAGCTTTCACTCTTTGTGCTTATGATGGAATGATCGTTTATTCGACTTGTTCTATTAATGATATGGAGAATGATCAAGTGGTTGAGAAGACTGTGAAGAAGATGAATAGACATGGTGTAAAGTATAATGCTAGATTAGAAGTCATTCCTATTGATGCATCTAAGATGCCCTATGGAGAGAAGACTAAATATGGATGGCATATTTTACCTGATGTCTCTGAGGGATGGGGTCCTATCTATCTCTCAGTGTTGAAGAAAGTTCGTCTCGCGGAAGGAGGAGAAGAACAACAACAAGAAGGTGTTGATAGTGATGATGATCTATGAGATCGTTCATATTTGCTCCCCTCCTTGTAAATACAATCATACCCACTGAGTCGAAATGTACAGTATTTGACAACAATTAACTTCACTCACTCACTCTTCAGTTCTAAAGAGGTTCTACCGAACAGTATCACTGATACTATAGTATAGTGATTGACCCCTGTAAACTATTGTTCACCCAAGAAGGGTCCAGCAGTAGGAGCAGGTTATTAGGAATATTCCATTAATCGTTATTGACACCTAGCCATTGACAGACACTGTAGTACTTAATTCTCCCCCCCCTCCCCTCCCTTGCTGCTGCTAGAGAAGAACAAAGAATTGGCTAGCTCACAAGAAGAACCCATAGTGACGGTAGTGGTAGTGGTAGTGGTAGTGGTAGTAATAATGTTACAGCTTGCATTCAGCGAATTTCTCGTATTTGTTGCTCATCTTACGGAACATGATGTACTCTTTGTTCTTGTACTTCTTAAGTAAATCATCAACTTCAGTGAGCTTGACAGGATCAGCAGCTTCAAAGCATTTCACTACTCGTTCTCGAATACGACGTTCTTTAGCAGCCTCAGGATAGAGATAATCCATCACCTATAATATTGTCATATTATTATTATTATGATTATTATCATCAATATCACATATATCAGGTGGGGGGTATTATTACCTGAAGGAATCCAGCAAAGATAGCAGGTAGAATTAATAATAAAAGAAATCCAATTGCTGTGAGATTATATCCACCACCACCATTTGATTTATTTCCTTTATTAGCCTTGGCTTGAGCTACAGCAGTAGATGATGCATTAGCACTACTGGCAGAGGGGGACTTGGATCGCTTTTTCAGTTTTCGTTGAGGAACTTCTTCAGTTTCTTCTTCTTCATCCTCTTCTACTACTGCTGGTGATACTTCTTCTTCTTCTTCTTCTTCACTTTCTACATCTTCTACAATGATATCATCTTCTGTCTTCCCTTTATTTCCTTTAGAATGTCTTCCCATAATGATTTGTTATAGTTGAACAATAAGATTTGCAAGGATGACTATTAGTTATCTAATCAAGGATGACCTCAAAAAGAAAACACACACAGAGACAGAAGGATGTCAGTATCTGGCTTTCTGGATATCTGGCTTTGTCACACACACACACACACACACACACACACACACACACACACACACACACACACACACACACACACACACACACACACAGACACACACACAGACACACACACTCACAGTGTGAGAGCAGGGAGAAAGGAGAGAGTGACAGACTGGGGTTGAACATGGTGGGAATGAGATGGTCTATTTGAATGACCCCAATGGCAGAGCACTTGCCCACCAACCAGAATGACGCCATTTCAACCCTCTGCCCTGCCGTCTCATAAGTTAGTCATCCATTGACAAAGTAAATACTAAATCAAAGAAGGAAATTTGTTTTCCTAATTACTCTTGTTCTTGTTCTCATTGTTCTTGTTTTTCGTTGTTATGAAAGGGACTAAAAGACAGCAACAGCAGCAGCAGCATCTTCTAGAAGAAGCTCCTTCCTTTCTCATTCATCCTTTTGCTCCAGTGATATCCTATGGTAAAGAAATTCATATGGAAGGTCATAATGTTCTGGAGCTTCCAGTCCATCCACTTCTTCTCATGCCTCTCTCAGCCACTCAAAGAGATGCTATTCGTTATGTTGGGCAAAATAGTCGTATACTATCCAAAGAAGAAGGAAAGACTATTGCTAAAGAGATCTTCCATGCTAATGAAGAAGGATATAATACTGACTTTGCAGAGATGATTATTGGCTTTATGATGAAGTTAATGATTCCAATCTTTCTGCTTACTCTCTATCTTATTGTCACTTTTTCATATGATTAGTTAATTAGCAAGTCGAAGTCAACCAGACTAATTATACCATCTATGATGGTCCATGAAAATAATAATAGAATTGCAATTAATAGAATAAAATGGAACAGCAGTATTTTATAAAATCATTGCAAGTAAAGTATACATGATGATGATGATGTACTTCAACTACGGATGGAAAATATTACCTTTCATTTCATTTCATTCTCTCTACTCAATTTCTTACTCTTCTCAATTTTTACGATACTGTAAAAATTGGGTAGTGTTTGTCAGGTGGAGGTGGAGAGATTTAATATTTCAAATTTAACATTAAATTGAAAAAGAACGGGTTGTTGTTACTTTATCTGGTTGTTCTCTTCTAAAGGGTGATCAAGATGATATACTGTTCTTTTTGCGTTATATATTGTCTTTGTGTTTGATTGTATTATTTTGGGTGTTATGTATTATCAACACCTACTGCAATCGTCGATGTTGTATGTGTGGTCAGATGTCTTGTTATGATCTTAGGTTATGTGTGTAACTTAAGTCAGTTTGCATTGTGATTGTCGGCATATTTGGTCTGGTCGTTTTTAGCCTTATTTGCATTTTGGTAAATGAGTAAAACGATGAGGGCCTTAAGCTAACCCTAACTCAACCCTAATTATTTGGATCCTACGTCTCCAATAAAGAGGCTTTTACAGCACTGAATGAGCAAAGTTGGCAGCCCACAGTAAAACTGTGCCTGAGCAGACAGCGGAGTGAAAAGTCGGATATACCAAATAAAAATGTCGCTTTTACGGAATTCAAAACCCTCTCTTCTTCTCACGCTTTCCCCCCAATCAATTCTAATTCAAATCAAAAGAGGAAAAGACTCTGAAGACAAACCATGGACAGCAATACCTGTCATGTTCATTTAGAATTTTCTGACTTCCATTTTCATCAAATATTGAAATCATCTCATTCTCTAGATGTAGATCATCAGTCTGAAGATGATCAAGAACAAGAAGAAGAAACTGAAAACAAGAAGAGAGTTTCAGTTCTTCCTTGTTGGTTAAGTTGGTCCCTCTTCTCTCAACCATTCCAAAGTGATACTTTCCTCTCATCAAACCAATCATCTTCTCTACCAAAAGTAATTATTCAAGATGACTTTGATATAGACTATCTCTACCGTCATGATCGTTTAAGATACTATCTTCCAACTGAAATTCAGTCTTCCTTCCCATTGAAGATCTTCCTCTGTAGTGAAGAGAAGATCCTTGCTATGGCAACATTTGATCCTTTCCCTGCACTAGTAGGCTCTACAGCAGGAGGTGCAGGTCTACATATGCCATTAACTTATGCTTGTCGTGTACATTTCACTCCAGTAGAAGATGATCATGAGGTAGTCATTCTTGCTGAGATGGTAGTGAGTATTGAGATCGTAGCAGATGAGCCGCCACCTCCTCCTCCTCCTAGTGGTACCACTACTGCACCTCCTGACACTACCGAGGTAGTGCCCCATCCACTGCCACTACCGCTACCATCACCACCCAAAGATCAATGCTATCACTATCGTCTAACAATTGACTTACGGTCTATCTCAGGTCTCATTCGACCATTCCAAGGTCTAGTAATGAGTTATCAATATCCTTATCTTGGTCATCCACAGCCATTTCGATCAAAACGATCCTCTTATCTGACACAACAAGAACAACCTATTCCTAGAGGATCTATGATATATGACTTTGTCATGTCAAATGAACAATTAGAAGAAGTATTAAGAGGACATCCTATAGTACATGTTAGTCTGATAGAAGAGACGATTGTCTTGTCTAAGAGACTATTAGGATCTATTGATATTCCATTAGCTCAATTAATATTACAACATGATAATCATGAAGTGTTTTATCGTTCTGTCTTATCACAGAAGACATATGATAGTAAAGAAGACTGTCTCTTAGCTGATGAAGTGCTACGTGCTCGTAGTGGTAGTGGTAATAGTGGCGGGAAGAGAAGTAGTAATATACCCGTGACCATCTATGTTGCTGACCATTACTACCCATGTCAACCACATTCTGAGGAGAGGAAAGGAGAGGATCTGATAGAAGAGGAGGGAGGAGGAGATAGTCGTAGTAATCCTCTTCGCAATGCTAAGATTCGAGCTGTCATTACATTGGAAGAGATTGCCACTGTGGCTGCAGAAACAGGAGTGCCTGTCTTACCAGGCTATAAGATGCATCGTGGTGCTCTCTATGCTTCTGACTATCCCACACCAATTGATCCGATGGAAGGCGGTGGTGGTGGTAGATCACCTGCTTTAGACGATCTTCTATGGAGGCAGGAATGGGAAAGCTGGCGACAAGCTGCTGAAGCTCAATGGAGAGAAGCTCTTATAGAGAAAGAGCAACAATTAAAGGTGAAATTGCAAAAGGAACAAACTGAGTTGACTGCCAAGATGGTAGATGACCTCACAAGAGCTCAGCAAGAAGTTGCTCGTTTAGAGATCAAACTTAAAGCTTCATTAGATGAAGTACAACGACAGAAAATGAATCTATCATTACAAGAAGAACAAATGAAATTACGTATGATAACAAAGACTGAAGCTTTACAAGTGACACATCAGAGATTGAAGAAAGAGCATGAATTAACATTACGATTAGAACAACAGAAGAATCATGCCTTAGAGGAAGAAGTACGACAATTGACAGAGGCACTTCAACGTGCAGATAAACGACGAGAGTTGATTGAACAAGAGAAAGAAGATTTGAAACGTCATTATCGACAAGCTCCAGAGACAGCATTACAACAAGAGATTGTTCGTTTACAGACACATCTATCTGAGATGAAGATTCAAGTTGAACAAGCTAAGAAAGAGACAGCAGAAATGAAGTTAGATCGTGAACATTGGCGATCTCAAGTCTATCGACTTGCCACGGCATTGAAAAGAGAACGTGAGAAGATGTCTTATATCGCTAGGCAAGAAGTGGAGCAGCTAAGATTGGAGTTCTTAGCCAGAGAGGAGCGCTTTCAATTGGATGGAGATCGTGATGTCTTGCAAAGTATTCGTCAAGAGCTAAACTTTCTCAAGACATCAGGTGTATAATGAGAAGAAGAAGGAGAAGGATGGAAAGGGAGAGAGGGAGATGGAGAGAAATTGTTTTTTGTGTATGATGTGTGATGTGATGTGATTTGAAGATGTAGATAGGTGTGGTGGTGTGTAAGACTAAGAGCAGAGATATACTGTATGTCTTACTTTTTGATTAAATATGTCTTATCTTACTTATATGTCATACTGATTAAATCTTCCTTATTGTATATTCAGTATTTACAAGGCACTGCTATCTGTATACTACCAAACAGTTCTGTATGGAGAAGCTAAACAGTCCCACTACTCAACACAAAAGCTACATCGAGAAGGTCATATTCCTTGTTGTGGTGGCCCGACCAAGAAGACTTGTGAACGCAACGTGGTTTGATGAAAAGATTGGCATGTTTCCATGCACAAAACAAGTTTCTGCCCAGAGAAGAAACTCCACTGGAGACAAAGTCTGTCTCGTTGAAACGGTGCGTTCTTCCTTGAATTGTTTATCAAAGATGGAGGTTTGATCAATAAGATCAAGGAGAAGTTGTGGTTCCTTTGCGATCAGAGGTGGTCAAAACCCAACAAGATGTGGCCAGCAGACCCCACACTGGAAGAGGAGATATTGAACAAATCGAAGAGTATGGATCCACTGGAGGCTGGAGATTTCATGTAATTACTCATCCACCTCAATCTCCTGATCTAAACATCCTCGACTTGAGCTTCCATTCAAGTCGAGGATGTTTAGATCAGGAGATTGAGGTGGATGAGTAATTACATGAAATCTCCAGCCTCCACCCAAAAACACTGATCAATTGATTGCGAAGGTGAAACAAGCGTATGATCAATATGGCCGAAAGATTCTGGACCTCATCTGTGCGCATTTGTTTGCTTGCTACAATGCGATCTTAAAAGATAATGGGAGGAAATCAATACCTCACAGATGGTGCAAGAAACCATCAAACTGTTCATGACACTACCTAGTGTGGACCTCACCATTGATATCCATGAGTATAACCGTGTGTATTACGATGATTTAGGTAATTAATACATCAACTTTTGTCATACAAAGCACTCTCGAAAGTGAATTGGAGATTGTTTAATTTATCAATTAAGAAAAACAGACTACCATCTGGTCATATGATTAACCTCTTAAGTTAAAGTCAGCAGGGCAAGGTTATTGCACATAGAAGCCATGACAACAATGATCAATAATGATCACACTGCTGTATGAGAATCATTTAATCATTTCCAAAGGGGCAGGTGTCGGTAGGTTTTTTGGGGTCGGTCGATACGTGGGTCGTAGAAGCCGATATGAAGCCGGCACATACCCCTGGGAATCCTAGGAAGTTCCCAGTTGTCACAGCAGCAGCGGTAGGCTCGTGGTTCGGGTTGATGTTCATAGCAGATGTTTACGCATTATCTAAATGCAGAATCGAAGGAAAACCTGATGTCAATGTTGCAAAATAGTAGTTCAGTAATCAATGATGAGAAAGAAACCATTTTAAAAGAAATACAAAGAAATTGTCAAGATCATCACCACTTCACTTTTGCGATAATAGGCTCTGAAGTACAAGATTTTTCAAAAGGATGTGATCAATTTGTATATTGTATAGTTAGAGAAAGATTAGATGACAGTATAATTATTAAGTACCCAAGAGAGGAAAAGGACAAGATTGACAAACAAGTTATCATGTCAAACAATTCCATAAGATATGGATTTAATTCTAGTATAGTTTTATATCATACTGAAGATTATTTAATTGAGAAATATATTTCTGGAGAGTCATTAAATGTTGAGAAGCATGGAAATAATAAACTCATATGGATTGAGTTAGGTCGTCAAATGAAATTGATTCATAACATTCCTGGTGATGGGTTTAGTAATCGCATTATGGGAGAGACTTGTACAAAGTTTCCAATATATGACTCTTATTATGATAAAATGATTGAAGGATTGAAATGGGAGGATACTCATATGATTCCAGGCGTCGATCGATATCTGACAGAAATGTTGCAAGTTTCCAAGTCACTCAATGTTATCCCTGTTCACTTGCATTATGATGTGGCTTTTGATAATATTATTGTAACCACACGAATTACTGCAAGTTCAGAAGTTTTTGACCAGACAGTGACATTGATTGACTTCGCTGATGCGGGTATGGGTGACAGATGGGAGGATTTCGCATTCTTATACTGCCATCTGTCTGAGACACCTCAGTTATTAGAATATATCTTTGAAGGTTATGGTGGTGTTAGTAATGAAGATATTCTTTGGATTGAGTTCTACTGTGTTGTGTGGCTGACCTGGGCACTGAGTGGTGACGACCAGCCAGAGAAGCGAGCAAGTCAGTTAAGTGTTGTGGAAAAGATAGTTAAGAAAGGTTTGATTTGGTTGGATTCCAGAGGGTGATAAGAAATGATTTGTTATATTCATATCATCCGGAATATTGTTGCATTGTGAATTGTTTGTCTGCAAATTCTTCGCTTATATAAAGTAATAAACTGTAACTACTTAAACAAAGTATATAAAGAGCTGCAAAATCAGTTGATTGATGTTACAAAATATATGGGCGTTCCCAACCCTATAACACAGCATGTGATGATATTGTCTTGCGGAATAACACACAGCTGTGAGCTTGCTGCTGGAATGATTATTGAACACTTTCAACCCCAACATCACTCCTCTCTCTTTCTCTCACCAAACTTCTTTAACACATCACCCCCACATACAAAACGAGTACATCACCCCATCACTATCTCTCTCCTCTTCACCACATCACCACACTGAGCTATTTACCAGCTTTACCTGTTTGGTTGTGGCGCCAACTGAGTGGTAAAGATTCTCAGATCATTTCCATCGCGCTTTGCATACATGTACGCCTTGGGGGCTGGTAGTAGTAGCTGGGGGCGCAAGCTGCTTGATGGCAGCTACCGCAGCCCTTTGCTTCTCAACAATGCTTCCCTTCACCTCGTCCACCATGATGTTACTTTTGTAGTACAGGTCCAGCACATAATTCAGCCAAATGTTGTCAGGCTAATGTAAAACCCCATTCATAGTGAATAAGATCTCGAACTTAAAAAAACATATCCGAACAAAGCCTTTTGACTTCAGCAAACACTGAATTTGTGGAGGAATCTTGCAAAGTATGATGAGCAAGAAGGAATGGAATAAGAGACATTTTGACACATTTATCAGATTCAAGAATTCTGTAAATCATAGTCAGCGGCGGGGTGGTGAATTATCACGTGCTTCGCAACCTCTGACATGTTTCCATCAGGTCACCTTCTTGCATTCATCTTTGTTGCAATAGGCATAACTAGTCGTAAAATACCGGTTCCAGACTGACATTATTTTAATTAGGTATCTTTATTTGGATACAAAGTCAAGTTCTTCACCACTTCCAGACTGACATTAATTAGGGTATCTTTATTTGGATATAAAGTGAAGCTCTTCACGACTAAAGACTTTATGAATAAATGGATCTGTTGAGAAACCAGGGTTCTAGAAGAGGCTAGATCTAGACCACTATGCGAGTCTCAAAGCTCAGACTTGTCAACAAGACCAAAACCATCTCATTGACGCTGATAAACTATTAATTAATGACTTCAGCAGTCATTCCGGATGCATGACAGCCACACAAAAAGTGCACAGGCTTTACATCTAGAAATCTGGGGTTATGTAAAAGCATAACTCCCAACACACCCCTTTAAAGCCAAGCGCTTATCAGGGTAACAGGGTCACGTACACAAGCAAGCACACACGCTTCTACAAGTACTATACACCCTCACACAGACACTCAGAGAAAAGTATACGCAATACTAATTCCTTCGACCAATGAAGGCTCCTCGCATCTTCCTCAGTGTTCGCTCGTCGCCACCAGCCTCTTACACTGGCCATGCTCCACAATGGCCCAAGGGTACAAATGGATACTCATAATACAACCCTTTAAACTGCACTTCGACATTCAGTCGTCAAGCGCCACGATTTCCTCAGGATACATCTGGCTCCCTCCTTGATACATCAGACTCTTCGGATACAACAGGCTCTCTCTCGGATACATCAGGTTCTCACAGACACATCTGGCTCATACGGATACATCAGGATCACATCTTGGACAATCGTCTTCACGTCTGCTCCTCGGTTGGACAACAGACAACATCTCTGCCCTTCGCAAGGGACTCAAGAGATACGTAAGGACTTCGCATTCAGCTGATCCTCACATGTGGGCAAGCGAAACACCATCTTGACTCACCCAGAAGGTCAATGGCTCCTTTAGATCCATTATTCCGATCCTTCTCAGTCAAGACCACCAGTCAAACGACTGGGATTAATTAATAGTTTATGTTGAGAAACCAGGGTTCTAGAAGAGGCTAGATCTAGACCACTATGCGAGTCTCAAAGCTCAGACTTGTCAACAAGACCAAAACCATCTCATTGACGCTGATAAACTATTAATTAATGACTTCAGCAGTCATTCCGGATGCATGACAGCCACACAAAAAGTGCACAGGCTTTACATCTAGAAATCTGGGGTTATGTAAAAGCATAACTCCCAACAGGATCATGTTGCAATCGTCAGGGCTGATGCGGGCGGGGGTATCGGTATCGTATCAAGTCAAAAACGATACGATACTCGTGGTTTGTTGGTGCGGGTTGTCTCCCCAAGCCGCTGCCTCTCCTTCTGTGTCTGTCTCCCCTCTTGTCAGGCATTGATTGAATCTGTCATCTCCTGTTGCTTCTGTTCGTAATCTATCCTCTACTACCAGTTTTTTACCGCTACTACTACTATTATTATTTTTTTACCACTACTATAAGATTAGTTCTTTTAATCTAATATTTCTTTTATCTTCTGAAAGATCTAATATGACAGAGAATACCCCATTTGAAGGCAATGATATCACTGAATGGCTACAGCATTTCAGGTATGACCACATGTTGATATTTTCTCCCCTTTATTTTTCTTGATATCCACCAATTTATTTAAAATGTCTGGCAAATAAATTTATTTATAAATAGATTATCGGAACTGCGAGAAGTTCTTCGAAACATGAGCATAATTGATGTTGCTGACTTAGCTGTGGTCTATGGAGATGATGAATTGCTTAGACAAATTCGTGAACAGGTTGGATTGAGAATCTTTAAAGAGTTTATGAAAGCTAGAGTAAAGACCATGTTCTCCTCTAATCCGTCGTCCAGCCCCATAGAGGTTGGACATGAGGCCTCATTATCATCGAATACCATGCAAGTCCGTTCTATGGATTTAGCTTTCTTAGTGGATTGTACGAGTGCTATGCAGTCTTATATTTTAGCTATCCAATATTATATTGTTGACTTTGTGAGTCGTCATCCTTTGTGGAAGTTGCGTATTGCTTTCGTGGGATATCGTGATTTTGGCGATGAAGATCAGTTGGTAGTACATCCTTTTACTGAAGATGCTTCTTCTATTAGCAACTTTCTCCAATCTCAGAGAGCGATGGGAGGGGGAGATGAGGCAGAAGATGTGTTAGGAGGTCTCAAAACGGTCGACAATCTAGATTGGCAATCAGAGGTGCGATTGCTGTTTCATGTTGGAAATGCTCCGTGCCATGGGGCAGAGTTCCACGGACCTACCATTACAGATAATTATGCGTCTGAGTATGATGCAGATTCTTATCGGCCTGTTTTGCTTAGTCTCTACAACAAGCAAATCCAGTATCTCTTCGGAAAGATCAAAGACCCAACAGATCTGATGATCGGCAGGTTCAATCAGTTGGTCAATCCCACTCTGAACTATATTACGCAGATCCCACTTGTGCGGGATGTTACACTGAACTTGCCTTCCGTCATTGAGCATGTGTTGAATATTGCAGAGAGCCCCGTGTTTGAAGGCACTGAATCTCCTCTCATTCAATGGCTGCAACATTTCAGGTATGGACTTGGTTTTAACCACTCCTTAATATGGTATACAATAAATGCTTTTCTTATTATTGTTTTGTAATGAATTAGGTTAATGTCTTCGAACCTACAAGCTGTTCTCGAACATATGGAAGTCCATGTAGTAGAAGATTTAGCTATAATCTATGAAGATTATGAATTACTAGAACGCATTCGTCCAAAGATTGAAGGAATAGTTTTTATGCAGTTTATGGCAGCTCGTAAAAGGACCCAAGTCCTCTTCAATCCCTCTGCCACCTCGGCGGAGACTGATCATGAATCCTCATCACTCGTGGTTAAGAATGTCAACCTTTCATTATCTGTGGAAGGTTCTAGTTGGATGGTTGCCGCTGAGCAACAAGAGGATGATAGTGTCCTTGCTGAAGTGTTTGAGAGCGAATTGGGAGAGAACACCTCGCCGCCTACACAACTTATGGAACTGTCAGTTGCTAATGGTGAAGAATCAGGAACAGTGCAGTGTGGATGGAGTCAACAAGTCCAGGAAAGAACCGAAGAGGATAAGGAAGAAGAAGAGGATAATGAGCCAAATGCCGAGCAAAATTCGGTAGATTTAGCTTTCTTGGTCGATTGTACAGGTAGTATGGGTCTGGTTATCACCAAAATCAAAGATAATATCGTTGATTTTGTGGAACTTATTCGCGAGGACCATCCTTCGCTGAAGTTGCGTATTGCATTCGTCGGATATCGCGATTTCGATGTTGTTGCAGATCAGTTGGCAGTACATCCTTTTACTGAAGCTGCTGCTGCTATTCGCACATTCCTCCAATCTCAGAGAGCGATGGGAGGAGGAGATGAGGCAGAAAATGTGTTAGGAGGTCTGGAAGCAGTCAAAGAACTGGATTGGCAATCAAAGACTCGAATACTGTATCATATTGGAGATGCTCCGTGCCATGGAGCAGAGTTCCATGATTCGAAAGTTACGGACGATTCGTCTGAGTACGAAGCAACATGTTATGAACATGTTTTGCGTAGTCTGTGGAATAAGCAAATCCAGTATTTCTTTGGAAAGATCAAAGACAGCACTGATATGATGATTCGCCGGTTAAATCAGTTGGTAGATCCCACTCGAGATTATATTACTCAGATTCCAATTAATGCATCCAACATGATGAGTGAGATAAGAAGTGTGATTAACTTTCAAGCTTCACGAAGACCTCAATCGGTTAAGCTTGTTGAACATAGACCTGATTTGGATCATATCGAAGAAGAAGGAGAAGGTGTTCAGCAGTCGATGATGGAGGAGGTTACAGGGACTGCTGACAGTGGTGTTGACCCATCATCACCGGAGACACATTCGTATCTTTGATTGCGAACATTGGTGATACGCCACTCCTTTCCTTCTGTGCTGGCCGTGGGAACGGGTGAAGAAGATGTAGCACAAATAGAGCGAAATGTTTTCCTGAGGTTTGTTCCAGACTTCCGTGCTATTATTACACTGGCTGGTTTATGGTCAAAGAGTTCAATAAAGGGTTGGGATAGAGTCGCCGTGAGTTGAAAATGCGTTCTTACTGGGTGCAACTCCTTTATTCTTCCAGATCGAAACGTATCTGTGTTGTCTGTTATTATGAATGTTTTTGTCTGTTTGATGGTATCACGGGATTAACTTTTAGTATGACTTAGTTTAATTAATTCTACCCAAATCTGACCCTAACACTTTCCCGATGTTGTTCTTCACAGCAAGAAATCTTTCATGATGATTTCTAGCCCATGTTTTGGAGAAGAATGCCTTGCCCTTTTGAAAGGAATATATACCAAGTGATATCCAATTCTTAGTCAACAAGTACTTCTGTAACTCCTGCATTCAGCATACATAGATCCACTGGTGCTCCCTCACTTCGCATTTTATCACTTGTAGAGACATACCGTGTAGAGACAATGGCCAACCCAGGAAGCAGTCCCGAAGTCTTGCAGGCTTATTAAGTACTAACTTCACGTGGTACAGTATACCAGCGCCGGGCACACAGTCTGGATTGTTCGCACAATCGACATCGAAAGAATGTCTTTCTAACGCAACCCCGTGCTGTAATCCTCACTGTACAGGGCGTGAAATTGTTTCCGATGCCACAAGAAAACGTAGAAAATACCCTCTGTTGAATTCTTCTTACTGCTTCAAATTGAGCGCAGACTTATATGAGAACTATTGTAACACAGTTAGTTAGATATTGTTTAGTACTTTTAGTTTTCTCTAAATCTCTTTCGTTGAAAAGTTATGATGAATAAACGATGGATGTGAACTTATGATGCGAACTTATCTTCAAGGAGTTTCTCGAGTTCCGTTTATGAAAAAAAGCGTTTTAGCTTGGCGTTGGTTTCCGGGTTTGGCTTTGTGCGCATCACGTCATATCCATACAGTATAGTATAGGTATACAAGTACTACGTAGTATAATTTATATATTAGGGTGGCTGTTCTCTTCTTTCTGTGTCATTATTTTCCCAAAGATAGACTAATTCAACAATGGCCTCTATATTTCATGGTAATGATCTCACTCAATGGCTGCATTATTTCAGGTATGTGTACCTGTTGATATATAGTGTTTCATATTCTTAGATCTTCAAATAGGCATCAAGTAATTGACTTATTGTAATTTGATAATGATCAGATTGCAATATTGCGGGCTAGAAGCTGTTCTTCAAGAATTGGAGGTTAATGATATGAGCGATCTTCGTCTGGTCGTTGAGGATGAAAATCTAGTAGCTGTTGTTTGTCAACAGATTGGAACCATTGGTTCAATGAAGTTTAGGAGGGCTTTAGCTTTGACTTCCTTCGTCTGACATGGCAAGGAATGAATCAGTTAGAAATGAAACATCCGCCTCTCCTACTATAGACCTTTACTCGTGGAGATATTGAAGGCAATAATACACAAGAAACTACACAATATTCCACGTTCTTGTTAGAAGCAAATGAAAGCTTAGACGCCCTAACAGCACCGCATAGAAAAGAACGGGAAAGTCGCTTAGATCTCTCGAGAGAATATTTCAATAAAAATGAAAATGTCAGAGATTGAAAAGCTTCAATTTGATATGGAATAAATCTGTTCTATGGATTTAGCTTTGTTCGTGGATTGCACAGGTGGTATGTAGTCTTTTGTTTTAGCTATCCAATATTGTGTTGTTCCCTTTGTGGGAGTTATTCGACAACTTCATCCTTTGTTGAAGTTGCGTATTGCTTTCGTGGGATATCGTGATTTTTTTGGTGATGAAGATCAGTTGGTAGTACATCCTTTTACTGAAGATGATTCTTCTATTCGCAAATTCCTCCTATCTCAAGAGAGCGATGGGAGGGGGAGATGAGGCAGAAGATGTGTTAGGAGGTCTCAAAACGGTCGACAATCTAGATTGGCAATTAGAGAATCGAATAATGTTGGAGATGCTCCGTGCCATGGGGCAGAGTTCCATGATTCGAAAGTCACAGACAACCGGTCAAGATGGTGTAGCTTGTTATCGACATGTTTTCCGCAGTTTCTATGATAAGAAGATGTTATGGTGATGAACTGCCAAGGAGCCTTTGCCAACAACACATTCTTGTTGACACACTTTGCCATTTATTGTCTGAATGTACTGCAATATGGGGAAAGCAATTTGGGTGAGAGAGGGTTTGGCTACTTCTTCAGATCTCATCATTGCAATGATTATTGTCGTTGTTTTGGATTACCAAATCACAAGGATCCTCCTAATGGAGTTGAAAAGTCGCATTAAATGGCTGTGCTCTGTTGTGATCAATACTACTGGCTATTTGAGCTAACTAATATTTTGAGTGAGTTTTGTCTCTATTTGTATCGAGCACTACCGCCAAATTTAAACACCTCCGGTCGGAAGCAGATGGAAATTTCTTGTCAAACGAAGAAAACATGGCGACAGCTAATTCCGGCTGGGGTAAGTTGGAGATGCTTCCAGTGTGACTAAGTTAAATCAAATCAGTTCTACTTTGGTACCAAGAAGAAATTCATCATCAATAGCTTGCTTTGGAAGAGTAGTAGTATGATAATTTGAGTGACCAGATCATTCTAAGTTGTTTTATGCCCTCTATTAAAAACAATACAAGAAGGTGCCTTCCTTGCTCTCAATGTTTTCAAGAAGTATAAGTTTAGAGCTTTTGTCACCTCCGCTTTCTGATGCTTCTTCATCTCAAGCCTCAGCTTGGTGAGCTACACCCTCTGTACTGTACTGTACTTGTAGTTGTACACTGTAGTTGTAGTGTGCCCGACGGGGATTTTTCGTGGTCTGGGTTTTGTCCATCTACTGCCCAAAGTCAGAAATTCGCAGTTAAAAACTATAGTTCAGTATGAAAAAAACCGCCATTGAGTGTTGTGTTTGAAGTCTCTGCTCACCCCAAGCGGTGGAGGTGGCTGCGGGTGGAAGGTTTTGCCATCATCCATCACAATTGAAGTCCATCTGTAATTAATTGCTATCCTGTGCTAGAAGAATGATGAAGATAGCTCTAACTTGCAGTCGATCATCTCGTTCTTTCTATTCCGTCCTTACTCATCCTCCTATTCAATTTTCTTCTTTAGCATCAACCTACGTTTATAGTTCTCCTCCCTCTACTGGCTTTGGACTTCGTCTCAAGCACACCTTTGCTCGAGATAGAAATAGGCATACGCGAAACAAGTGGTCCAAAACGGAAATGGATTTTCATGGAAAAGCTGACGAAAGGTTTGTCAATGCATCTGCGCAGGATTTGGTCGAACACTTGCAGGAGTTGAAATTAAAAGATGGTAGTTCAACCAGTGATTTAGAAGAAATAACCGAATGCCTGAAAGATTTGTCGCTTCAGGCGAGAGGAAATGTGGCCATACTGAACGAATGCCTTCCTTGGCTGGAGGTGAAGGCACAGCAATTACCCTCGAGCAGAATTGGGACTTGGATCGCGTCATTAAGTCGCATCGGCTTACGTGGACATGATTCAACACATAAGAAATTGGTCTCATTAACCATGAAGAAGCTGTGTGAAGCAGAGGGTTTGTCAGAGAAGGAACTAAGCATGACATTCACTGGTCTCCGCGTTGCTCAAATTCGAAGTGTAGATTTTCCTCCCGGGTTGGAGATCTCATTGTCAAAGGAGGTTCAGAGAGTAGCTAATGAGTTAGATGTTGGTGGCATTTCCAATATATTGTTTGCTCTGCCAAAGCTGGGCTTGACAGCTCGCTTTATCTCCCCAGAAACGAGAGCTGTTTTATTGAAGAAGCTCCTAGCAGATGCGGGAAATGCTAAATCAAAAGATTTGGCTTTGTCTATATATTCTTTGGGATTGTTGGGTGTATCGATGAATGTGCTGGAAGAGTCGGAACGCCTGATAGTAGATGAGCTTGTGCAGAAAGCTGTGAAGACTTTTGACGCCAGCGAAGGTGGCTCATTAAATGCAATTATCAACCAAGGTTCAGATACGCTAACAGCTCAAGGTTTGGCAATGATGTTGCATGGGTTGGGTGGAATGTATTGTAAGTGGGATACATTATCGGAGGCCAGTCGTAATGGTTTGGAGACTACTCTTCAGAGTCGAGCTTTGGAGCTTACTGAACAAGAACTGTCGATGGTCATAGATGGGCTAGGTGGAATGTCAGCTACGTGGAGTACCTTATCGGATACTACCCGTAGCAATTTAGAGGCAGTCATACAGTTTCGAGCTTATGATTTCACGGCTCAAGGTTTGCCGATGACAATGCATGGGTTGGGTGATATGTCTGCACAATGGGATACACTTTCGGAGCTTACTCGTAGTGGGTTGGAGGCAGCTGTTCAACTTCGAGCCAAGGAGCTCTCTCTTCAAGGTATAGCAATGACATTCCATGGGTTGGGTGGTATGTCTGCAAAATGGGATACACTCTCGGAAATCACTCGTAATACTTTGGATGGGCCTGTACTGCGTCGTGCTAAGGAATTCACTGCTCAAGGTTTAGCGACGGTGGTACATGGACTCGGTAGAATGTCTTGTGGATGGAGTACATTATCGGGATCTACTCGACGCAATTTAGAGGCTGCTATTGAAAATCGAGCTAAGGATGCTAAAGGACCGCAAGTATTCATGATTTTTCATGGGCTGGGCAAAATGTCAGCAGATTGGCATTCCTTACCAGAGGCTGTTCGTAACAGTTTAGAAGAAGTGTTACAACATCGAACTGAAGATTTTACTGCTCGTGGTTTAGCAATGGTATTGTATGGGTTAGGTGGTATGTACGCAGATTGGAATACTTTACCGGCGACTATTCGTGGCAATTTAGAGAAAGGTATAACACGTCACACAAAGGATTTCTCAGTTAAAGTTTTAACAATGGCCATGCATGGATTGAGTGGTATGTCAGCTACATTATCGGAGGATGTTCGCACAGGATTGATTGATAGCTTAAAGAATCACAAGAATACTATCAGGCATCCCTATCTAAAAGTTATGAGAACAACTACAGCGAGTGGTCTGAATTGAGTTCTTTTGTTGAATATTCCGAAGTGTGCTGTTGATTGGTTGGTTGAACGGGAAAATGTGTGGGCTTCTTCTAGACTAATTTAAAATAGTTCATTGGTAATATTTTGAGGCTTCTTTTTTATCACCATTACCAATGTATCTACATTACTCGCTATGATTACTGAATTACGGCAATTGTTGTTGAGACAATAATAATGAGTCTCTTATCATTCTTTAAGCTTTCTTTCAATCTTTTTACGAATAGCTCTAAGCTAGAATACTACGATACGGATCTACTGCATGTTGAGGGGGAGGGGGGGGGGCAACATTAATCATGACATTCTTTGTTCATTGCACAAAAAAACACCGCCAAGGAAAAAGCGGGGAACTCTTTGTTGTTTTCTAAATCAAAAAATGCCACTTTTAACTCGACTATCTTGAAATAAAAGTCTCCAAGGCTGCAGCACCTCAAAAGGAAAAGTTGAATTTTTGTGGAGAGGGGCTGTGTGTGTTTGTGTGTGTGTGTGTGTGTGTGTGTGTGTGTGTGTGTGTGTGTGTCAGTCTTCTCTCTCAATAAGTCTGAAGTGGTTCTCTATTGGTATTGCTCCACTATCTCTACTATTGATTGTCCACAACTTATCCACAAGTAACAACTCAGAACTTATCCCTTCTCAAACTATTAGAAAGAAAGAATTTATTTTCTATTATTAGAAGTTTATATAATCCACTTGGTTTTGGTTCTCTTTAGTTAGATACTATAATATGGTTGTTAAGAAGACGATGTTTGAAGGCAATGATCTCATACAATGGTTACAATATTTCAGGTAAGAAGATATTGAATTACTCTCATCAGGAATTGAATGTTTTACCGTGTTTGAATTTATAAATAGATTAGAATCATCCGGACTACAAGCTGTACTGGAACAAATGGAAGTCAAAGATGTGGCAGACTTAGCTCTGATCTATGAGGACAAAGTACTTCTAGAACAAATGAGTCAAAATATTGATCTGACAGCCTTTATGGATTTTATGGCAGCTCGAGATAAGACTAGAATCCTCGATCCTTCTCCTACCTCCTCAGAGGATGATAAAGAAGAAGATGATGATAATGATGATGACAGTCTGTCATCTATTATAGAAGGTTCCTGTGCAATGATTGTTGCTCGGGATGAAAAAGCCAATGAAGACTTCTCTGAAGAAGTGCTTGAGAGTGAATTGCGGTCAGAAGGGAAGACTTCGCCACCCCCTGCCATACCTTCCAAACCACCGGCACAAATGACATCAACTACCTCTATCAATCAGACTCTAAGTCGCACTTACAGAGTGCCAATAGGATATGAGCTGAATAATCCTCAGTCCATTGAATTAGATGTGAATGAGCCTGTTTGGGATTATCTTGAAGTTGAAGGTGTTCATGTTTACAATATGATATTATGTCCTCCTTTGCAGACGATATTAGAGGTAGTTACAAGGAAAAATGATCATTGCATAGACACACAACCCATGATAGGTGATATGTTTGCTCTGATTGCAGAGCGTCCTTTTGCTATAGGTGGACTGCATTATCTACATTATGGGAAGATTGTAATGAGTAAAGAAGATGGAGCACAGGTAGAGAGAGATGTTGTCCTCAGGTTTGCTCCTCCAGAGAACTCCATCGATAGACTACCTTGTGAACGATTCCTAAGCTGCTATAGCACTGCTTCATTTATGGCCAAAGAGTTCAATAAAATGTTGGATGAAGTTAATCCAGATAGAGATTGGCCACGGATCCAGTATGTAGAAGCCAATATCATCCAACTCATGACTCGATGGCCTAACCCTCCTTATGTTATTTGTGAAGATCGCCTTCCGAGCGGTACTGCTCTCTTCGAGAAGTATAACAGTAATACTGGATATTGTGCACCGAATCCTACACTAAGGCAGAACACCCATCATGAGATTATCCAGGCGTTTTCGCATTGGTCTTATGAAGTCAGTGATGAACATCTGATGGTGGTGAGCTGCCAAGGAGCCTTTGTCAACAACACATTCTTGTTGACTGACCCTGCCATTCATTGTCTGAATGTATTGCAATATGGGGAAAGCAATTTGGGTGAGAAAGGGTTTGAATACTTCTTCAGATCTCATCATTGTAATGACTATTGTCGTTGTATTGGGTTACCACTGCGTGTAGTTGAGCTAAATGAAAGTAAATGAGCTAACCTTTATTAGCGTGTATTATAGAGAAGAAATCAGATTTGTGTTGTAAAGTTGAGATGTTACACACTTACTAAGGAAGAGATGATTACTTGGAACTAAACCTATGGCTTTGTCCATCCATGTCTTCGTATTAACTATGATAGGTTAATTGTTCCCTAGTCATCTGCTATTGATTGTTCTAGCTGATCCCTTCATTTACTTTATGTAAATCCTCTGTAAGTTTGTAGTCTTTGCTATTTCTAACTTATTTAATGACAATC
The DNA here is from genome assembly GCA_015146655.1 of Ochromonas danica. Taxonomy (NCBI): domain Eukaryota; class Chrysophyceae; order Chromulinales; family Chromulinaceae; genus Ochromonas; species Ochromonas danica. The sequence goes on along the minus strand of VKHL01000048.1, from coordinate 44,513 downwards.
ACTTCATTATATACCTTCTCACCATCTATAGAAAAGAACTATAAAAGTACATAAATGGGAAGGTTCGCTCTCTAATCTTTCGTTGACCAACTATACTAATTTACATGTACTGTAGTCTACAATCAGTCTAAACAACAATTTCTTCCTCTTAAGTTAACAAACACGTTGTTTTAAGAAGCTGTTTCTCCAATGAACTGATGGAAAGGGAGATGATGATGATGATGTCTTGTTGTTGTTGGTTGTATTGGTTGTGTTGTATCTTCTGCTATTTCTCCCTCGTGCTAGGTATGACTAAGACTAAGATCATGTCTCCACCTGTCTTTCTTCGACAATGTCTGGAGACTTTCTCTCAAGCAGCAGTCTATACAGTTATTCCATGTCGCCTTACAACACGTCAACAACAACAACAACAACCACCACAGCAGCAGCAGCAGCAGTATGAGTGTGAGTATGAGCTATTAGACCTGCCTTTCCATTTACAACGTCTCTTCAACTCTTCTCTATTAATGAATAATGATGATGATAATGATATAATGACAGATGGAGAAGATCAAATCATACAAACAACACAAACACAAACACGAAAACGAAAACAAGATTTCTATCATCAAATCTTAACATCCATAGACAACACACTATCCTCAACTAGTCAACCATTACTACTACCACTACCACCACGGTCAGGTCTAGTGACAGTCTTCATTGGAATGTCATCATCATCTTCATCTGGTAGACAGAGAAGAGAAGTGAAGTCATTATGGACAGAACGTCATCTTCCTCTATTATCAACATCATCATCATCATCATCATCATCATCATCATCATCATCATCATATGATGAGATAGTCGTTGACCTCTGCTTTCTATCACGTCATCCTGTCCAAGCTAAGTATGTACAATGGTTACTAGAACGTGAAGGAATTGAACGTAATCGACCTGTTAGTATCTCAGAGAGTCTATTAGCAGAGAGAAGAGGAGAGAAGGTAGTCATCAAAGAAGGCATGGTCTCGAATATCCTTCTATTACAACAGGATGGTACATTTCTCTGTCCACCTAGACATCATGTTCTTCTAGGAAGTATACTCTCTCGTGTGCTTCTTATTAGTAGTAACAGTGGTAGTGGTGGTAGTAGTGGTAGTGGTAGTGGTAACAGTGGTAGTGGTCAAGGTAGTGGTAGTGGTAACAGTGGTAGTGGTCAAGGTAGTGGTAGTGGTAACAGTGGTAGTGGTCAAGGTAGTGGTAGTGGTAACAGTGGTAGTGGTCAAGGTAGTGGTAGTGGTAACAGTGGTAGTGGTCAAGGTAGTGGTAGTGGTAACAGTGGTAGTAGTAACAGTGGTAGTGGTCAAGGTAGTGATGGTAGTAGTCATCCTATAGCGATGGTAGAGCGTGAAGTCTTTCTAGAAGATTTACAGACTTGTCAAGCTCTGTTACTTCTTAGTACTGGTCGAGGTATACAAACTGTACGACATCTACACTCTCCTTCTCTTGGCTTAGACAGAACCTTTGCATCTGATATTAAAGAAGTGAAAGAGTTACAACAATTGTTTGAAAATCGTGTGATAAAGGATGATTCACTCTGGCAGACTGTTCAACAATACAGGAGATGTAATATAGTGTGTAGTAGTTCTACTTGATGATGATGATGATGATGATGATTCTTGTCTTGTATTAGCAGAAAGTGATGCACCACTTAAGATGCTATGGTATCTGTTTAAGATTTTGTTTCCACCGTACTGTATGTTCCTTCCTTGCCACTAGTAGTAATGTTTGCTTCATTAACTGTTAGAAGTGAATGACTACTACTATATTTATATTAATTAATTAGTTAAGAAAAGGAATGGTATTCTCTTCCTTGTACTGTAACATTAATAATAACCTTCATATTCATATAACTGATCAATAAGCACAATAATAGTTTAACACTTGTAGAATGAATACCATTCCATCATCATCATCATCATCATCATCATCATCATCATCATCATCATCATCATCATCATCATCTCCTTGCACTAGACCAGGCCTAGTCTACTATACAAGACCTTTCCAAACTTCTTTTGCTCCTTTCTCTAAGAGAAGAGTCTTAATCTCTGCAGTCTTAGCAGCATCCGCTGGAGTCATTCCACACTGTAATCGTCATCATCATCATCATCATTATCATTATCATACCAACAGCAGAGTGTAATCATCAGATCCACTATATGTTTACATGTTTGTAAGCTTACCTTATCAGGTTTATTTAGATCTACACGACTGTCTTCAATTAACACTTTCACAGTATCTATATGACCTTCAATACAAGCAGCAAACAATGGAGTCCATGCAATCTACAATAACAACAACAACAGAGTCCAATACCCCCCAACAAAAGGTTATTAGATGAAGGATATAGGGTTTCTTATCATGTGGACTTAACTAACTTTGTTTGTTTGGTTAACATCAATCCGATTGTCTGCTAATAATAAAATCACAACTTCTACATGTCCATGATGACAAGCAGCAAAGAAAGGCGTCCACTCATCCTATTCAGAGACAGACAGACAGTCAATGACATGACTAAGCTAGACACTACTATCCTCTACCTACCTACCTACCTACCTACCTACCTACCTACCTACCTACCTACCTACCTACCTACCTACCTACCTACCTACCTATCTACCTATCTACCTACCTATCTACCTACCTATCTACCTACCTATCTACCTACCTATCTACCTACCTTGTTAACAGTATTGATATCAACCCGTGTGTCATGTAACAATAACCTCACCACTTCTACATGTCCATTATGACAAGCAGCGAAGAAAGGTGTCCAACAATCCTAAACCAAACACCAAAAGTGTACACACATATTCACACACTAGTGACATCATATCCACATGATGCGATATACACCTTACCTTAGTGGCAACATTAACATCGGCATGACTGTTGTCTACTAACACATTGATCACTTCTGTATGACCATTATGACAAGCAGCAAAGAAAGGTGTCCAACCATCCTATCAATTAAGTCAGAATACACAACAGTGGTTAGAATGCTTTAGTATAGAGTGTCACATGTAGACTAACTCCTCACCCGATTAGGTCTGTGAACATCCACATGACTGTTAGGTAGTAGTAAACAAACTACATCCTTATGACCCATATAGCAAGCAGCAAAGAAAGGTATCCATCCGTCCTACCAAGAAGAAAAGACAGACAATATGTTACTACTAACAGTAGAAATCATACCTAGCACTATCTCCAACCCTAACCCTAACCCTAACTCTAACCCTAGCCCTTCTGCACAACCTGCAGCTAACCCTAACCGCAACCTTACTAACGCTAACCCTGCTGCTAATCCTAACCACAACCCTAACTACTAACCCCAACCCTACTCACACTAACCCTACACGTTAACTCCAACCCTAACCCTAACCCTAGCCCCAGCACCAACAACCCCAACCCTTCACAACAGTCACTCAACTATGAACCCTCTCATGTGAACAATTGACTCACCCGATTAGATCTCTCCACAGCCACAGACCTATTGGCCAGCAGTAACTTTACTATTTCTGTATGACCCATGTAGCAAGCAGCGAAGAAAGGAGTCCAAGCATTCTATTATAGCAACATTATGAGGATAAGTCAAACACGAAGTGTACATCATGTTACACTAGTGGTTACAGTGATTGTAATAGTGTAGACTTATTAGTCATCTACAGTATGCTTACATTGTTTCCTTTATTGACATCAAGAAAGAAGTGTGATAACAATTCCTTCACTTTATCAATATTTCCATCATAACAAGCACAGAATAAGGCAGTAGCAGTGGAACATTCTTCCTGTCGTGTCTAATATACAACACCACACCGCACATGATGAATATCAGTTTAGAAGGTATCTAATATCATCAACAATATGGCATGGTATGGTATGGTATGGTTGGTATGGTATGGTATGGTATGGTATGGTATGGTATGGTATGGTATGGTATGGTATGGTATGGTATGGTATGGTATGGTATGGTATGGTATGGTATGGTACAGTCACTTGATAACACAGCATGTCATGTAGTGTCTACTACACTACCACTCATATTTATGACCCATAGTGGCCTTGTTAGTCAACATACTCACCGTTCGTCCAGTAGGGCGAGTAAGTGTATAAGCAATGTGGACATCATGAGAAACCTGCGCTAATCCAGAAAGAAAATTCATTTTCTGTGTCTTTTTCTTTACTTCTCAATCACGATCGTTTTCCTCTTTTTGGTAGAGGGTTAGAAAATCTCTTCACTCTACTTATTATTCTCTTCGGTCTTGTTTTTGTTGTTCAAAATGGACACAATAATAGGTGCGACTTTGCTGATAAGAAAAGATGGTTTACAATCCCTATTTGATTACTTTTCATCACCCCGTCAAAAACCAAATCATATTGTTTTATTGCTGTTTTGTAGTTTGGATACTAGACTATCATTGAACCTTTTTAACACTGTTATTGAAGGTCACAAATACAAAAAGAATACAGGCAGAACACATGACATATACTTCCTTATTGTTCTTTGGTTCTTAACCCAGAGCTTGTTTGTTTGATCCACATTGGCGAAACGAAAATGGGTTTTCATTATTGTTTACATCTCATCGCCCCCCCCCCCCCCCTCATAACATACGCAGAAGAAGGCAAAACCTGTTCTACCTTCATCATCATCTGCACCCTAATTTATCACATGACTATCATAGGCTTGTTGATGAAACTTAATATCTTGAAAACCACTAGTTGTTCGCAGTTTACTGCTCTGGGTATCAGATTTCACGCTGAAGCCATATTTAACTCTAGCGTTTAACCTTAACACTAACTTTTACCCCAACTTTAACACTAACCTTAACCTTAACTCAAACCTCAAGTAACTGGACCATAATGTTAGATGATGCAGACCACCAGTGAGAGAATCTAAAAGCATAACAATGTCAATATCTGCTATTGACGTTAAGGAACATTAAATTAATGATATGATTGATCAAACATATTAAACCACAATACATGAGGTGAGCAGAGTAAATATCTAATAGAGTTCTACGGTTATGTAAGATAATTAATAACAACAAATTGATCATTCCGTACTTTGATTGTCACACTCACTATCTACAACAGGATCCACCATAATTGGTTAATTGTGAGGTTGAAGAATGGCTTTACAAACACACTATAATCCCACCACAGCAAGCAAGCAGATTATCAACCCACAGTCACAAGATAGTTTAAGTCATTGATCCAATGAGATCGATGACCATATAGCTACTGTACCAATATCCCTCTGTTCAATATCAGACATCCCTCTGTTCGTCACGACTGTAGTGCGGATAATGGTGCTTCACCAGCTCTATTTCTTCGTGTAGAGAATGAATACCAGCGACATCATCTTCCACAAAGCTCATCACTTTATTCACATCGAGACCATTCTCCCCTTCCCCTTCCAGACTAGCAAGGACCCGGGGATCAATGTATGTGTAATCTCGAGCAACATAGGTCAGAGCTAAGATATCAGCTACCATGAGAGCAGTCAAGACGAAGAAATAGTACTCCAAGTGTCCTTGGTCAAGATTGGAAGGCACCCATTCATCATCTGCCAATATGGTCGTCAGTCAGCGTGAACAATATCCCAAATATGGGCAAGATCACTTACTTGGATTTGCATTGACCATATAGATCAACGGAACAGTCAGAAGTCTACCGATACCAGCTGCGAGCAGATTGAAGGCTTGACTAACAGATCTCATAGAAAGCGGGGCTTGACTGTAAAAGAACTCCAAGGAGGTAATCCATGCTAAAGTTTCTGAGGCGCCAATAAGAGCAAATTGAAACATCTAATCTCATACCCAAAAGCATCAGTGAGTGCAACGAGTTAACAAGTGTTGTAATGAATGATTGATAACTATACCTGCCACAAAACAGACATGTGACTCATCTGCGGAATATCGTCACATTGAATACAGCTCAATGAAAGCATGGTTGCTCCTGTTAAAGGATCAACTACTTGGTCATCACATGTGTGCCAACATTTCGTAGGTTTGTGTATACCACTTGTGCTATTACTTGACCAGCTTTGGTAATTGTATGGATTGAAATCATCGATAGACTGACAAGGTGTGATGTTATCACGAGCTGAAGTATCATAATAGTTTCCAGCCGGAGGAGAATATGCTTTCCGACCTATTTCCACCCCTCCAGCTATCACAACACCCAACAACGCACAAAAGAAACCCCATCCTGAAACCCAACAAAATGGGTTAAATCATCCACTAGTAGTAATGTGAGGCAGGAAAGGAAAGCCTTACCAATCTTTTGCAACATGGAGAGTTCACATCCTTTATTCTTCAAATAGACATAGAGGTATTGATCAAAGATAGGAATAAGTAACAAGATAGCAAGTGTATTGAAGCAATTCAAGAGAGCAACAGGTATTTGCAAGTCTCCAAAGGAAAGATCCATTTGACAACCTTGATTCTGAAAGGCTGTGTTCATAGTGCCATACGCTGTCCCCAATGGAATCATGACTGCAAGGAAAGGAAACAATCGAATGACTAATTTCGCACGATCCACCTGATTATTTGAATGACTACCAGCATAACTCGACTTGGCGCGATCTAAAACACTTCCAGTACCTATAGGGACGGAGAGGATGGTCATCAAACTGCACTCATCAAAAGGGAGAATCTGCTTTACCTGTGGGCTGACCACGTCGAATCCAAACAGCTTCGTAGACGATCTTTAGCACCTCCGCCACAGCACTACCTTGTGGCTTCCCTTCCGCTTTATATCGCTTCGATCCTAGCAGAAAGATAAATATTCCCACAAGCATCATTATTAGAGGGATTAAGTAGCCGACAAAGAAACCCCATCGTTTTCCTCCTAAGAAAGGAAGACCATTTTGACATATATAGGCCACAAAGACATATGCAACCAATGATCCTAGATTTACAGACCAATGGAACCAATTGAAGAAAGAAGCAAGCTCCTTACGATCTTGACTATAATTGATGTCGAACTGATCAGCTCCCATGGTGGAAGCATTTGGTTTGATGCCTCCCGTACCTATTCAATGTGGCGAACAACGAACATCGTCACAAAAGGGAAGTTGAATAGCAAGATAAAGCGGAAGAAGCTGATTACCTAGAGCAATGATATAAATAGCGGGGAAGAGCAGATCAATTGAGAGGTTATCAGGTTCAGCAGAAGTAACAACGAGAGCCAAGCCAAGAAGATAGATTAAACAGAAGATAAGGATTGCATTGTACCGTCCTGTTCACACACCAGCTTAGCAAATCATATAAATGCAAAGCCAGTAATAACAATACAGAAAAATTGACCCCCAATAAGCAACACAGTATCAATAGGCTTCATGGTGGAGGGCAAAGCAGAAGATTTGACTGCAGCGCGGGGCCTGCAATATTTCCCAGCAAAGCGACATTTTTACGATCGCAGCGGACATTCAAACAACGTAAAGTGAAGGAACCATTTCACTCACCTAGATAGGTATCTGCTAGATAACCCCCTAACAATGGAGTGACATAACAGATCCCTGACCACGCCGAATATTGAACATCAGCATCTGCATTAGAATAGCCAAAGGAGTTCTCCAAGAAGAGAACCAACGAACCCGCAAAGCCATAATAGGCTATGCGCTCACAAAATTCTGTGATGAGAATAAAGCCAGTGACTGTCTTCAGGACGGATGGTCGACCCACAGCGTCAGGAGGATCAGGCGGATGTGCAATTGTTGAGAAGGAGCTAGAACGACGTTCATGTAAGCCCTAATATAACCAACCACACACAACCATCACAATCAGAGGAGAGAGACAGGAACAACCTAATAAAGGAACAGGAACAAGAGACAAACCTCAGGAAAGAAATTGTCACCATTCCTCTTGATAATAGCATTCGCTTCATCTCCTCCTTCACTCGTATGAGTGGAATAGTCATCAAGGAGTTGCTTCTTATCTCCCATGATGGATTCTTCTTCCAAGTTGTCTAAGCTGATACTATGAGTGCAATGAGAGAGAGAGAGAGAGACAGCATGACAGGTGAACCCCGCGCCAGACAATAATACCACACTCTGTTTTCGTTTTCGCTTTTCGTGTTTTCGAAAACATGAACTTTTTCTAAATATTGTCATGGATATTGAGACTTTCGCTCTCCAATTATTGTACGAAATCAATAATATAAGAGTCTTTGTATTGGCGTTGAGGATTTGATTTGATTCGACCTCCGCGGTGATGAAAAAGTAATAAGGAAAATCCGAATAACCAAGTTCAACACTGAGACAGTCACTGTTCCTGGTATTGATACCATTCAAACCAGTCAAACCCCATAAGAATACTGGTAATGTTATCTTGTTTTGATTCCCTTGTGATCTTTTCATTTGAACCGTTGGTGGTGGTCAAGAGTTGTTGTTATTCATGAAAGAGACAGAAACTAATAGAGCGAAATCATAGATAGATCGACTAACTCGTCTATTGTGACTTCTTAACTTCCAAGCAAGGCATATAGCAAAAGAGCATGCTGACATCCATCCATTGGTCCCATAGCTCGTTCACAGTGGCCTGTAACCTGACTATCACTGTAACTTTGTGCAAAAGTAACTGTGTTTCGTAGTTCTTGTTTGGTGGAACGCGATGTAGTAGTCCGTGTTGAAACTAGAGAACAAGAACAAGAGACTCTCAAGACGATGAAGAAATGGAGCATCTAAAATCTGATGTGAGTTGAATACAACCTGTAGATAGAACAACACACCCTTCCTTAACCTCTCGATGATTAGAAAGATGCAGATCAGATCAAATAAATCATGTGTTCGCAATTATTCAAAATAGTATTACAATACACGATGCTGCTGTTGTTGTTGTCTATTATTACGCGTTTTTGTAGTTGCTGTTGAAAAAGAAAACCACCTCTCAACAAAAATGAGAACATTATGAATCATATGATAATATCAAATAGTACCATAATAACAGATCCACTTCTTCGATGGACTTATGCAACGATTACCGGCGGCGAATGTTGTTTAACTCAAAATCGTAGATATTTAAAAAGAAAACAAATCAATGGATATCTTTCCATTGTATTTTCCTTCCCTTCAGCAACAGAAGAACTTTAATCTGATCTGTCTTGGCAACATCCAAAGGAGTCTTTCGAAACTTTTAATCACCATCATGTGATCATTTAATGTTATCTGCCTCATATTATATGATTTTCATAATAAGAGTGACTTACCATATCAGGTTTATTCAGATCCACACGATGGTCTTCAATTAATACCTTCACCACCTCCAAGTGATCCATCATGCTAGCAGCATACAATGGAGTCCGTTGTTTCTGTTCAAACATAATATATCAATACCCATCGATCAAAGAACTCATTATTAGTAGACAATAGTACTTATGATCACCTTGCTAGTTCTGTTGACATCGATCCGAAGGTCTGTCAACAATAACTTCACCACTTCCACATGGCCATTGTTACAGGCAGCAAAGAAAGGCGTCCAATCGATCTAATGGTTATTATAAAGCCAAATAAATACATACAAACCAGCATGAAGGTTGAAATATCATTCATTTTGTTGTTGTACCCAATTGTAGATAGCTGCAGAATCACTTACCTTCTTGTTAGCTCTTCTATTAACATCAACCCGATTATCTGCTAACAATAACTTAATTACTTTTTCATGTCCATTGTGACAGGCTGCAAAGAATGGCGTCCAGCCTTCCTACTCACCAAGAAAAAATCAAATACATCACACAACACAAGCCATCATATTTGAAAGGGAGCTATTCAACACAGAAATTCACTAATAAGGCAATCAAATGCGTTAACACTAACATCTACTAAACATTGGCATGATGCACTCCTCGCTTTCTCTTACCTTGTTTGGTTTAATAACATCAACAATTCGGTTGTTGCTTGCTAATAATAGCCTTACCACTTTTTCATGTCCATTATGACAGGCAGCAAAGAATGGCGTCCACTCAACCTGCTCACATAATAACAACATATACAAACAATCAAGCATTGCTATAATACTACAGCAGTACACAAGCGTATAATAACATATAATAATAGAAGAGACATATACTTATAATAACATTCACCAATGTACGTTTCACTCCAAAAGAAAAAGTACATTTTGCTACAGTTGTAGATATTATTATTTTAGCTTACCAAGTTGGCCTTGTTAACATCAATCCGATTGTCTGTCAATAATAATGTCACTGCTTCTACATTCCCATTGTGACAGGCAGCAAAGAAAGGTGTCCATCCCTCCTACATAATGCCAAAAAGTAACGAAGAAATATCAATGTTAGCACACATCATAGAAGGTCATCGAATATTACAACATTCAAGCAAGATCAACCAAAACAGTCTCTTACTGTGTTAGCCTTATTTGCATTGACTCGATTGTCTTGCAAAAGTAAACTCATAGCAGCAGCAGCATTATTATTATTATTGCTATTGTAGCACACTGCGAAAAAAGGAGTCCAGCCATTCTAGCAATTAGACGAAGAAAGCACACATCATGCAAAACATAAGCGGGCATATTATGTATCATGAAACTAAAGGTACTCACTTTCGTAGCAACATTCACATCGGTACGGCTATGTGTAGCTAGCAGATTAATCACTTCCAAGTGATTATAATAGCAGGCAGAGAAGAAAGGACTCCAACCCTCCTGAATATAATGATATGATATAGGCAAGCAATGTCGTAAACACACACACACACACATGTTAGCTCAGCAAAGTATAAACTATCTAGTAAAACGATATAATAGCTCACTTTGGTGACCGCATTCACATCCGTACGGGGATCTTCCGCTAACAATTTAACCACTTCTGTGTGACCATTACGACATGCAGCAAAGATAGGTGTCCATTCATCCTATTACGCATAATGATGCATCCCAGCCAGCGGATCCACACAAACACAAACTTGAAGTCAAATAATCTCCCGATAATAAACGAAAGTTATACACCTCACCTTGGTGGCCGCAGTCACATCGGTACGACGGTCTAACGTTAACAGGGTAACAACTTCTGGGTGACCATTATAGCAAGCACCGTAGAAAGGAGTCCACCCGTCCTAATACGGCAGGAAAGAACAATCATCAGCCAGGCATAGCCACACACATACACATACACATACACACATACACACACACACACACACACACACACACACACACACACACACACACACACACACACACACACACACACACACACACACGCGCGCGCGCGCGCGCGCGCGCGCATAAATATAGTATGTTCAAGTTCATAATAAATACCTAAAACTTCACCGTAGTACTCACCTTGGCAGCAGCACTCACATCCGTACGACTGTCAGCTGATAACAGTTTGATCACTTCTGTATGACCATTATAGCATGCTGCGAAGAAAGGTGTCCGCTCGTCCTTAACCACATGCAACACCATATTAAACAGAGTACTCTTCACCTTCACAGCTTTTACTACCCCATGAAGCTAAAACAGCACTAACCTTATCGACAACATTCAGATCAACTCGACTATCTACTGCCAATAACTTAACCACTTCTATGTGACCATTATGACATGCTGCGAAGAAAGGAGTCCAACCATCCTATAGGACAAAGTCAACAAACATTTAGTCAACAACAGCCACTCAACTTCAAATGCAGTCAGACGACGCACCTCATTTGGCCTCTGCACATCCACATGACGATTAGACAGTAGTAACTTTACTATTTCCGTATGACCCATGTAGCAGGCAGCAAAGAAAGGAGTCCAGGAATACTGTACATCGCATAGAGATAATAATGGCAATTAAACATGTTAGAAGAGACAGTAACACTACTACCAAACCAGTAGCATGATGGTGCATCATCTCCTTCATTATTACCGCTTGCTTACTGTACCTTGTTAACTTTGTTTACGTCGACAAAACACCTTGTAGATAGCTGCTGCTTCACATTCTGTATATCTCCATCATAGCAAGCGAGGAAGAAAGCTGAGCCAAAAGTTCTTCTTCTGAGCTCTTCTTCCTCTGTCTCTCTATGAAAATACTATTCAATAATGCCATCATGATGATAGTCAGTCAGTATCAGCTAGCATAGCAATACAATAGCATGATGGTAGTATATTATACAACCACAATATATTATATTATATTATATTATATTATATTATATTATATTATATTATATTATATTATAACCATGTTTATATTACCATGATAACACTACTCTGCTACTATATAGTACCCACCACCAACATCATAATATCCATACTCTACATGTCTTACTCACCATTTGTTGTTGCCATCCTGTTGTCACTTCTCCACACTTGTGTATCACATCACAGACCATACCCAGACACAAGAAGATATGACAAAAAGCATAAGAAATTTCTGGAAACCATTCTGTTTTTTTCCGTGTCATTTTTTGTTTGGATTTGAGTGAAGGATTGGATTGGATTCAATTCAATCAACCTTTTCTCCCAACCCTATAGACACAATAACGCGTTGTTCTCCTTGGAAACGGATTTCTGATGAGCCTGGATTCCATCTCACTCACGTTGGATTCCATGCAGAAACCAGATTATTTCAAAATAAACGGTCTTCTATTCCAAAATAAACCACCTCCCGACCTGCCGGGTTGTGAAAGATCTGAAGATTGTCTTCATTCAAAAACTGAAACAGCGTATCTCAGGTATCTCCCTGCTGTCTCTCAGTCTCACTGTAGTATAGTATAGTCTCTCTGTCTCTCTCATAGTATCAGCTAAGACAACTTGGAAGAAGAATCCATCATGGGGGATAAGAAGCAACTCCTTGATGACTATTCCACTCATACGAGTGAAGGAGGAGAAGAAGTAAATGCTATCAAGAGGAATGATGACAATTTCTTTCCTGAGGTTTGTCTCTTGTTCCTGTTCCTTTATTAGGTTGTTCCTGTCTCTCTCCTCTGATTGTGATGGTTGTGTGTGGTTGGTTATATTAGGGCTTACATGAACGTCGTTCTAGCTCCTTCTCAACAATTGCACATCCGCCTGATCCTCCTGACGCTGTGGGTCGACCATCCGTCCTGAAGACAGTCACTGGCTTTATTCTCATCACAGAATTTTGTGAGCGCATAGCCTATTATGGCTTTGCGGGTTCGTTGGTTCTCTTCTTGGAGAACTCCTTTGGCTATTCTAATGCAGATGCTGATGTTCAATATTCGGCGTGGTCAGGGATCTGTTATGTCACTCCATTGTTAGGGGGTTATCTAGCAGATACCTATCTAGGTGAGTGTGGAGTTATTTATGAGTATATACTGGGAGGGAATGATGCAGTCCGTCACCACCCTCAAAAATGCTAATAGCCCGTCTGTCTAGTGCGGTCGAGTGTTTTCCACAGATTTTATAGAATCTTGTGAGTTCACCTCTATCGTGTATTTCTCTCGTGAAATATTGATGGTTATCATGCTACTTACAGTTTTTTATATGAAGGGTCTATGGATTTGTATGATTTACTAAGCTGGTGTGAATGTGTAATATACAGGTCGGTACAAGACTATCCTTATCTTCTGCTCGATCTATCTTCTTGGCTTGGCTCTCGTTGTCGTTTCTGCTGAACCTGATAACCTCTCAATTGATGTGCTCTTCCCCGCTATTTATATCATTGCTCTAGGTACGTGAGTTGGTTGTATTTGTCCTTTTGCTTTTCAACTTAACTTTTGCGATGATGCTGATTATTTGCTTACACAATTTGGATTCGTCTTCATTGAATAGGCACTGGAGGCATCAAACCGAATGTTTCAACGATGGGAGCAGATCAATTCAATATCCGCTATAGTCAAGATCGTAAGGAGCTTGCTTCTTTCTTCAATTGGTTCTATTGGTCTATAAATCTGGGATCTTTGATTGCTTATACTTTGGTGGCCTATATATGTCAGTATGGTCTTCCTTTCCTGGGAGGAGAGCGGTGGGGTTTCTTCGTCGGCTACTTAATCCCTCTAATAATGATGGCTATGGGAATATTTGTCTTTCTGCTTGGATCAAAACGATATAAGGCAGAAGGGAAGCCACAAGGTAGTGCCGTGGCCGAGGTGCTAAAGATCGTCTACGAAGCTGTTTGGATTCGACGTGGTCAGCCCACAGGTAAAGCAGATTCTCCCTTTTGATGAGTGTAGTATGATGACCATCCTCTCCGTCCCTATAGGTACTGGAAGTGTTTTAGATCGCGCCAAGTCGAGTCATGCTGGTAGTCATTCAAACAATCAGGTGGATCGTTCGAAATTAGTAATTCGATTGTTTCCTTTCCTTGCGGTCATGATTCCCTTCTGGACGATTTATAGTACTATGAGTACGACCTTTCAGAATCAAGGTTGTCAAATGGATCTCTCCCTCGGAGGCGGCCTACAAGTTCCTGTTGCTGCCTTGAATTGCTTCGATACACTGGCTATCTTGCTGCTTGTTCCTGTTTTCGATCAATACATTTACGTCTATTTGAAGAATAAAGGATATGAACTCTCCATGTTGCAAAAGATTGGTAAGGCTTTCCATTCCTGCCTCACATTACTATTAGTGCATGATTTGTCCCATTTTGTTGGGTTTTAGGATGGGGTTTCTTCTTTGCTTTGCTGGGTGTCGTAGTGGCTGGAGGGGTGGAAATAGGTCGGAAAGCATATTCTCCTCCGGCTGGAAACTATTATGATACTTCAGCTCGTGATAACATCACACCTTGTCAGTCTATCGATGATTTCAATCCATACAATTACCAAAGCTGGTCAAGTAATAGCACAAGTGGAGTTGATAAACCTGCCAATTGCTGGCAAACATGTGATGACCAAGTAGTTGATCCTTCAACAGGAGCAACCATGCTTTCATTGAGCTGCATTCAATGTGACGATATTCCGCAGATGAGTCACATGTCTGTGTTTTGGCAGGTATAGTTATCAATCATTCATTAAAACACTTGTTGATTCTCAGCGGTTGAAATCATCTGATGCTTTTGGGTATGAGATAGATCTTTCAATTTGCTCTTATCGGTACATCGGAAATCTTAGCATCCATCACTTCCTTGGAGTTCTTTTACAGTCAAGCCCCGCTTTCCATGAGATCTGTTAGTCAAGCATGCAATTTGCTTACAACAGCTATCGGTTCTCTTCTCACTATCCCATTGATCTATGTGGTCAATGCAAATCCAAGTAAGTGATCTTGCCCATATTTGGGATGCTGTTCATGCTGACTGACGACCATATTGGCAGATGATGAATGGGTGCCTTCCAATCTGGACCAAGGACACTTGGAGTACTATTTCTTCGTCTTGACTGCTCTCATGGTGGCTGATATCTTAGCTCTGACCTATGTTGCTCGAGATTACACATACATTGATCCCCGGGTCCTTGCTAGTCTGGAAGGGGAAGGGGAGGATGGTCTCGATGCGAATGGAGAGAGCGTGGCACATCCTGTGACAATGTTGGGCTCTGTGGAAGATGACGTGGCTGCTATCCACTCTTTGCACGGAGAAGAAGAGCTGGCAAAGCACCGTCATCACCATCATCACCATGATCAACACCGTGCAGAGGGAGCGAATCCTCTTCATGATGCTTGATTTTGATCAACCTTTCGCAGCCACAACATGGTCATCGCTCTAATAGGATCGATTACTTCCTGTCTTGTGACTGCATTTTCGCATTATAATCATACTGTAGGTTTTGGTCACGAATTTTGATAATCTGCTTAGTTACCATGATCGGTGGTGGGGTTGGGACTTTTGTTTGTTTTGTTCTCATTTCAACTGGAATTATTGAGGTACAGTATTCATCCGCTTCACTCCAACACACTGCCTCATGAAGGAAGATGAAGTAATAACGAATATCATGATTGAGTTGCAGCAAATTATGACACGAGGTCAATTGAGATTGTTTTGAAAGCTAGTGCAAAAAGTGGAGAAGAGATGGAACAAAATTAGCTACCTGTAGCTATTGGGATGATTATTCTTTATCATTCAAAACTCATCAATAGTCAGTCAGTCAGCTTCCCCCTTCCTCATCAAAGAAGAAACGTGCAATAGAGGATCTAAACAAAGCACAAATCACGGCTAGCTGCTATTACATCATAACATTACAGCAAGAGTTGGTCAGGATCCTCCACTAACTGTTTGAAAGCTGCCATCCATTGAGCAGCAAGAGCACCATCCACCACACGATGATCACAAGCTAAAGTAGCCGTGAGCACAGGAGCCACAGCCCAGCCAGAGCTAGCCTTCTCAGTTGCTGTAGCAGGTTTCTCCGCTACAACCACAGTCTCGTGAATACTACCCAAGGCCAAAGCAGCAGCTTGAGGAGGATTAATGATAACAGCTGCTGTCTTCGTGCCGTACACACCTATCCCATATATAACATACCTCAGGATAATCCCTAACTCAAGAAGAAGAAGAATATAGAAGAGACTTACCCAAGTTATGAATGGTGAAAGTACCAGGACGATAGATTTGTGATGCAGTTTGTTCTGCAGCTGTAATCTCTTCCGCTAATTGTGCAAGACCTTTAGAAGCAACATCAGAAAGAAGAGATCCACCTTCTCCTCCAACTTTACTACCAGATACCAAGTTAATATCAACTTGATCATAACGACGAACAAAGCTGTCCATCCAAGAAGCATTTAAATCAGGAACCTGAAAACAACCAATATATCATCATGTCAGGTCATATAGAGAGAAGGACACACTTTCTTACATGTCTCATAGCTAAAGCAGCTGCCTTAACCAAGAAATCTGTGATACTAAGTACTACTTCTTGCTTCTCTAACTTCTTATTCAATCGTGTACGAAGTTGTAATAAAGCATGAAGATTAAGATCTGTGGACAGATAGTAATGAGGAACAGTCTGTTTAGAAAGAGCTAATCGTTGAACAAAAGAGACCGTCTCTGTAGAGAGATGGAATTGTTGCTCTGGACTGCTGGCAGTAGTAGTCGTGGTGGTTGTCACAGCAGGTGCAGACTGAGCGACAGCAGCAGCAGCAGGAACAGGAGCAGCTACTGTGGTAGGGGCAGCAGTAGTAACCTGACCGAGTAGAGGCAGGGCTTGAAGGACATCCTTCTCAGTCAAGCGATTGTTCCCTCCTGATCCTTTGCCTCCCAACACTTGATAGACACTTTCTACTTCTTTTCCAGCTTCTTTCAGAATTTTCTTAGCTAAAGGAGAAGCGAAAATACGCTGATTACTAACAGTAGAAAAAGTGCGTACAGCTGCTGTGGGTCTGTACATCATAATAACAAACAACAAACAACCATTTTTCATCAACAAGTCATTGTCATCATCATCACCCACAAAACAAAACAAAACAAAACAAAAACAAATCAAACAAAAAATAAGAATGAGAGTTAGTGTTGTTTTTAAAGAAAAGAAGAGAAAGACATTACCTTATCATAGTAGACGAGATGGTAGAAAAGGATGTGATAGAGGTCTAACAAGGTGAAACAAGAGAACAAGTTCTTTCTTCACCCACTGCATGTTCAGCATCCCATCATCCAGGAACAAACCCATTTGCAGCCCATTTACAGCCCATTTAGGTCTACAGCCTATTGGTCTGGTTGATGGATTCCATACTTTGATTCCAATGGAATGTACTGTTCAGGGCAGTTTCATTTAAAAAACTCTTATAGTAGGCCAGCCAAAGTATTATTTTATGCTTTATAACTCATACTTCTTCTTCTTGCTGCACCTGTTTCTTCATATCATATCAAAAGCTATCTCTCTCTCTCTGTTCTATTCTATTCAAAAAATTAAATTAAATTGAATTAAATTAAATTAATTCAAGATCATTCACTCCTATTATCTATCTATCTATTCTCTTATCTCATGACCTTCTTTCTCATTCTTCTTCTTCTATTTCTATTTCTTCTAGAAGGAGAAGTTGTTCTTAGTCAATGTCATAACAATTGTAATCTACATGGACGATGTAACATCTACTCACAATGTGATTGCTTCTCTGGCTGGACTGGTGCAGACTGTGCGATGAGGACTTGTCCCTCTGGCCCCGCCCTCGCTGACGTGCCCACAGGCCTGGACCAGGCCCATGCCTCTCTGCCCTGTAGTGGTCAAGGAGTCTGCAACACTACCTCAGGCATCTGTATCTGTAATTCTGACTTTAGTGGATTGAATTGTGGTACTCGGAAAGGCTGTACTAATGACTGTAGTGGGCATGGACGATGCTTAACTTTACGACAATTAGCCCTTGAGAATACTGGATATGATGTGAATTATACTACCACTTATACCTTATGGGATGCTGATCTATGGAAAAGATGTGTTTGTGATCCAGGTTAGACTTTGATGACAGAGAAATGTTACTTTTTACCCCTGTTGTTAGAGTTATTCTCTCTCTTTCTATCTATATGATGTGTGTGTGTACTGTGTCAAGTAATGTGTTGTTACAGTATAGTATCTATTCATGTACAGTATGTTAACTCACATGTCTACACCTGTGTATACATGTTCTCTACCACAGTCCATCGTTAACTTCACATATCGTTAACTTTACATTCCGTTAACATTACTAGGATATGAAGGACCTGATTGTTCACAACGAAGATGTGATGCTGGTATTGATCCACGCTTATCTTCACAAACACATGAACGTGTTACCTTAGTTTGTGATTGTATGACTTCTGCTCACTGTCGTGGTCAGTTTAAACTCCGATATCATGGGGTTATTATGAAGCAGTGGTTGGATGTTACTACCGCTTCTACTACCTCTCTAGCCAATCTAATTATGTCTCTTAGTCCACTTGTCTATGGTCCGAGTTCTGTCTACCGCACCTCCTCGGTAGTGGTCTATAATGTAGTAAATAATAATAGTCTATGTGTAGATGGACAAGTAGTGAAGAATTATATTCTCTTTGTTAGAAATGCTGGTGATTTACCTAAAATCTCCTTTTATGCTAAACGATTAACTCAAGGAGTTGTTTACTTTGAGGTAACAATGATAGTGTTATTACTACTACTTCCTCTATTGTGTAATTCACTTCATGATTGCTTGTGTATTTACACAATTATATTTCTTATTAATTCTATGGTAGTATCTCCCTGTCTAATCCTCTCTATCTCTCTCTTTGTGTGCTCTTTGTGTGTGTGTGTGTGTGTGTGTGTGCTCTTTGTGTGTGTGTGTGTGTGTGCTCTTTGTGTGTTTGTGTGTGTGTGTGTGTGTGTGTGCTCTTTGTGTGTTTATGTGTGTGTGTGTGTGTGTGTGTGTGTGTAATGTTCTTCTGTTTACTATACTATATAGACACAACAAACAATAGTCTGTGATTGTACATCATCTTCAACATGTAATGGTACTATTCGTTTATCCTTTGATGGTGCTGTTTCTTCTACCATTAATGCTTCTTCTTCCTCTTCCTTATCAATTTATCAAGCATTACAAGTTATCCCAACTATCCCTAATGCTGGTTATCATATCAATGTTACTAGTACTAGTACTAGTCATAATCAATTGTGTGTCCCACGCAGTAATAATAGTATGGTTATTACCTTGCGTGGGGATAGTGGTAATGCCCCTCGTTTTGGATTAGTTAGTACAGTAGGGAAAGGATATTGGAGTCATAATGTCTATGATAGTACTAACACTACTGCAGAAGTGGTCTATCTGGTTAGTAATGATGGAAGAGATGATCACGTGAAGTTATGTAATGGATTAGGTGAGTTACGTAATTCCTTAGCACTGTTAACTTAACAGCTTGTGTTAACTATTGTTGTGTTGCGTAGGGAAGTGTGACTTTTCAACAGGAGTTTGTAGTTGTGCTTTAAATTGGGGACCTGATGCTAATATGGGACCATGTGCACAATACAAGTATAACACATCACGTGATGGAGGTAGGTACTAGTAGTGTACTTCAACTTCTCCCCACGCATCGTAACAATATGTCATCTTCTCTCTTGTGTGCCTGTGTGTGTGTGTGTGTGTGTAATAGGATTGGGAAGATGTCCAGGTCAATACCCACTCAACTACCTCTCTTCTACCTCAGCTAGTGCACCAACCTATGATAACACAGCTAACTTTGCTTATCGTGTCTATCTATCCGTTAACCCTGCTAAACCTATTCAAACCCCAACGGCTCTTTCCGCTATCCATTACTACCCTTATCGTCCTGGTGAACTCTTTGGACCACGTATCTATCGTGATAAAGGTATACTGGTACTTAACTTAACGTCTAATGCTTCCGCTGGACCTCTTCTCATTGATAATAAAGAGGATTTACTCTATTTCATTGATGAAAACCCAAATCCTAGATCTAGGTTTCTAGGGTACTACCCCATTAATAGTGATGATAATAATGGTAGTTATCATATCTATTTAAACTTGTCAACCTTTGGTAAAGTCTATTCTATGGCAATGGATCCAACATGGTGGAATCGTAAATTGTATTTCTCTGTACCTAGTGCAAGAGAGATCTATTGGGTAGCAATGAAAGGGGGGAACGGGGGGACAACGGGTAGTCTCACTTTGAATGATGTTAGTCGTTTGAGTGATTATACTGGACAGGTAAGAGAGAGAGTGCATGTGTGTGTGTGCACATGTGTGTGTGTGTGTGTGTGTCTCCATGTTATGTTAGAGAGCTGTAGTATGTGTGTGAGAGAGGTAGTGTGAGGTGTAGTTATTGTAACACCATGTAGGTACACTACACCTCACACTACCCTCTACCTCTACCTACCACTACTACCACTACCACCCCCTTTGTTCCCCCTTACTAACCCTTCTTCTTCTTACTACTACTACCTTGTTGTCATCATAGCACTTCCTCGTCTCTCCCTCTGGCCTCGCTGTACACTTCAACTGGCATCGTCTCTTCTGGTTTGACCGGAATACTACCTTGCCTGCTAACATCACTACCGTAGTGCGCTCTGTCGATACCACTACCTACACTCTTCGTGAGGAGATCCTGATCTGGGCGAATCGCACCACCTCTCCTCCTCCTCCTCCAACGGCTAGTAGTGGTAGTAGTAGTAGCTACAATTATTACGATGCGGTGGGTAACTTCACTACATTGGGTAACATCACACAAAGTGATATATTGATAGACTTTATTGATAATAATACCTTATACTTTATTGATAATACTGATCCAGTCTATGGTATCTATAGTATTAACTTAGATGCTACCTCTCCTCTAGGAGGTGGAGCAGGAGGAGGAGGAGGTGGTGGTGCAGGAGGAGGAGGAGGAGGTGTGAAGTTAAAGACAAGTCAAGGAGGTATCCTCTATGATAAGGATAACTCAATCATGACAGCTATTCAATACCAAGAGTATACTAGTCCACGTCGTATCTACCTCTCTACCCAACAGGGAACTGCTACCGGAAAGCCTGGCTACCTCTTACGAGACCAGGCCAATAGCCTTCTCTATTGGACGGATACCTTCTATAATACCATTGGATATGCTCGAACAAGAACTATCCAGAATGACTTCTTTGCTACTGGTATAGCTTGGCAAGGTAAGTGGTAGGAGGAGGAGGAGGTAGTAGTGGTAGGAGGAGGAGGTTGTGACGAATGACTAATGATGGTGTTTGTTATTGAATGATAGGTAACTTTACAGATCAAGTGGACTTAAAGCCAATCGCTATGATACTAGACACAGGTAATTACCACTACCCTCCTCCTCCTCCTCCTCCTCCTCCTCCTCCTGCTCCTACTACTAACACTACCTCTACCACTAATTGTATTAGGCATGGGTCGTATTGGCTTTGGTTCGTATGTGGATTGTTATGGTCGAGGAACTTGTGAGAAGGAGAAGAACTTTCACTGCAAATGCTATGCGAACTACTTTGGTAACACAACACACTACCTTTACTACACTACCTTTACTACACTACCTCTACTACAACTACCTCTACTACCTCTTAAATTGCTAGTTGTTGATGACTTGCTAATGGTCTCTCTACATGTGTCTGTGTGTGTGTGTGTGTGTGTGTGTGTGTCTGTGTGTGTGTGTGTGTGTGTGTGTGTGTGTGTGTGTGTGTGTGTGTGTGTGTGTGTGTGTGTGTGTGTGTGTGTGTATGTGTGTGTGTGTCTGTGTGTGTGTGCATATGGTACTATAGGTGATTGTCGGTCACGTTATTGTCCAAAAGGTCGTGCTTGGATCACTGAACCACGTGCTAATAACAGTGATGCCCATTTCCGTTATTTAACATGTTCTGGTGTTGGTTTATGTAATTACAACACTGGTCTATGTGATTGTCCTCTTGGTTTTGAAGGGCCAGCTTGTGAACGATCATCTTGTCCTATTACGAAACAAGTTAATGCTTCAACTTGTTATAATCAAGGACGTTGTCTATCATTACGTCAAGCTGCTACATATTCTTCTTCTAATCTCAACCAAAACCAAAACGGAAGCGGATACGAAAACGGAAACGAAAACGGAAACGAAAACGAAAACCGAAATCGTGTATATGGATCCAAAGTATTAGATGAAGTTACATGGGATGCTGATCGTTTATCAACTTGTGTAATAGATCAATATGGTTATTATTATGATGAACATAATCTTATCTATGCTAGTCCATCGATTGAACTAGCTGCTATTGCAAGTAGTAGTGGTCAAGGTAGTGGTAGTGGTACTAGCAGTGGTAGCCGTCAGTATTTAAATGAACAATATATCAGTCAAGTGATATCAGGCAATCAATTAAATCAAACAGCTTGTCGAAGAGGATTTAATCGACGATTATTAGACAAGGTGTTCCCAAAGGCTAACACTACCTCTACCACTACTGTAGGGTATACACTAACGGCTATAGGAGATCGTACCATCATACAACAAAGTGGTAGCAGTAGTAGTACACCATTAACAAGTCCAGATGACTATTATAGTCTCTATGATCAAACACAAAATATCTTAGAAATACAATCATTAACATGTAATGCACAATATGGATCATTTGATCTTTATTGGTATAATATGTATATTGGTACATTAACAAGTGATATGACATTAATACAAGTTCAAACTATTTTAAGTTCAAATCCTATTCTTGGACCAGTCTATCTACAAAGTAACTATCCTAAACTATGTACAACCTATCATGGTGGTACAATAGTTAATATTACATTTCTAACTATTTTCAATTTTCCTATTATACCATTATTAACAATTGAAAATATACAATTAATAGGTAGACCTGCTACTATAACAATAGATAGAATACAAGCATATTATTATAATATTACAGAAGAATGTTCAGGACATGGTTATTGTAATTATAATAATGGAAGATGTCATTGTTGGGATGGTTATGGTTCATCAGATGGATTAGGAAATATTGGAAATCATGATGATTGTGGACATTATATCTATACCTAATGTCTCTAACTACTACTACCACTACTGCTACCACTACCTCTTAGAGCAATGGTAGTAACTATACTACCACAGTGTGACTAACCCTAAACCTCATAAACAGCAGTGAGTCTGTAGTGGTATAGGGTATAGTGTTAAGCTGTTGTTGTTGTTGTTGTTGTTGTTGTTGTTGTTGTTGTTGTTGTTGTTGTTGTTGTTATGGTATAGTGGTAGTAGTAGCTTGCTTACCCTTTCTTTGTGTATTATAGACTAATTATCTCCTTCTAGTAAGGTGAAGAATATATTGTAATTGATGTAATGGAATGACACACACACACACACACACACACACACACACACACACACACACACACACACACACACACACACACACACACACACACACA
>VKHL01000048.1:0-20771 GCA_015146655.1 Ochromonas danica | reverse complement strand
ACACACACACACACACACACACACACACACACACACACACACACACACACACACACACACACACACACACACACACATACATACAGACTGGTTGATAAATAATGGACGATTAAGGCTATTATAGCCCCTAGTACTCTACAATGTTGTACGAAGGCAGTAGTAGCAATCTCTTTCCAGTCAAAAGTCAGTCAAGCTGGTCTGTTGTGAAAGCACACCTACTGGTCATCTTACACCTTCCCATGTGGACATGATGGTATCATTAGTGAGTAGTTAACAGTAAGAAAGCAATTACTATGGTCATGTTGTTGTTATTGTTGTCATGTGATAATTTAGCTTATTATTCATTATTATTTATTATCACTTCCTTCTTCATGCAATCAGCAGCTACAGTAGGTAGCTAGCTAGCTAGCAGGTTAACACACACACTATTCCGTACACCTCCTCAACTAGACTAGACTAGACTAGACTAAAGCAACAAGTACCAGTACTAACACTGTAACACTGCAATAACAATAACAACAAGCTATTGCTATATCATATGCTACAGTCTAGACTAGACTAGACTAGACTAGACTAGTGTAGTATACAGTATCCCCTACTACTGTACTATCTACTGTCTGATTTAAGAACGATAATCAGCATTAACTTCAACATATTCCTTTGTCAAATCACCTCCAATGATCGTCACACCTTCATCATCATTATTATTTTGTCCTCCTCCAATAATAATCTCTAATTCAACAGAACGATCATGTGGTGGATAATTACGATCATGTTCAGGTAAATGATTATCATATAATTGACAAGATAATAGATATTGATATAATGCTTCTTCTTTATCAGGTGTTAAATCAAAACAACCAGCTTGGAAGATTGTAATACCACCCATTAATACTGTCATATCATTTGGATGGAAAGGTGTATCCTCTAGAGATGTACACTCTTTACTTAGACAAGATCCAATCGCACCAACAATACGTCCAACATTAGGATCATTACCAGATATAGCACATTTGACAAGGTTACTATTAACAATACTTTTCCCAATCTTTTTCACTAAACTTGGTGAAATATGACGAGAAGAGAATCCTTTTAATGTAATACGTATGACATGTTGTATACCTTCACCATTACGTACAATATCTTCACTTAATGCTTGACAAATATGAGTTAATTCTCTTTTAAAAGAAGATAATGTCATTTCTTGTTGTTTACTATCAGATGATAAAGGAATCATTTTAGAGGATAAGGTAACAACAGTATCTGATGTAGATTGATCACCATCCACAGAGATGGAGTTAAAGGAGACATCTGTTGCGTCATTTAGATAGTCTTGTAAGAGATTACGTGGTAGTGTAAGATCCGTTAAGATGTAAGTTAACATAGTGGCCATGTTAGGTTCTAAAGAGAATTCCACGGAACAGTTAGCATTCCATGGAATGACACGAGGGATCGAAAGGGGAAAAGCTAAAGTAACTTACGTACCAATCATACCAGCACCTTTAGCAATACCAACAATAGACCATCCCTCAGGAGAATCATAACGACGAATCTTTGGATAACGATCTGTGGTCGTAATACCTGTATACAACAATTACAATGGATCAACCATTGTTTGTTAGCATCATATACTGTGAATTAAGACACATACAAACATACAAACAACATACCCATAAAAATAAATGCACACACACATACGTTATACACACCCATTGAGCACATACACAAACACACACACATACACACAAGACATACACATACACAAGACACACACATACACAAGACACACACACACACACACACACACACACACACACACACAGACACAAACACGCACAGCACACTCATCCCCTTACCAAGTGCTGCAGGTAAGATTGACTTCTTTTGTAAATTTCCTACTGCTTGTGGTAAAGCCTTAACCATACTTTCTAATGGTAATCTCCATCCAATAATTCCTGTAGAAGACGGTAAGACATAGGTCTTATCAGGTAAATCACATAATTTAGCTACTTCAGCACATAATTGATCACTATCTCCACGTCCAAAATCAGATAAACCATTAGGACAGACATTAGAGATCTTATTATTAACAATAATCGCTTGTAAGAAAGACGAAGATTGTAATCGTTCACGTCCAATATAAATAGGTCCACCACAATAATGATTTTTCGTGAATTTACATGCAAAAACATCAGTTGGTTTATCTAATAGAAGTAAGGTTAAGTTCATAGGTAATTGTTTATTAGCAACTTCATAAGGTTGGAAATGAAAACGTGTAGTACCAATAGCAAAACCTTGTGGTAAGGTAGCAATGGATTGTAAATAATGTAAATAATCAGCTGAACTGTCAAAAGTAGTACTATCAGCGGAAGAAGAAGAAGAAGAAGAGGAAGATGATGATGTTTTGTCTTGAAGTTGAGTCGAAATAGGACGTAAAAGACGAGTAGAAAGAAGGTGAGAAGAAGTCATACGTGGAAGTGGAGAAAGTGAGAAAGCATGAACTTCACCATCATGTGGATGGAAAATAAACAAACAAAGACAAAAAACAATCCATTGCATCATTTTTGTCTAAGGTGTCTGTCTTGTCAGTTAGAAAGAGAGAGAGGGATAGAAAGATAATAACAAGAGAGGTCTGTTATCAAACTTCTGTTTTGTGGTGATGGAATCTGTTTTGATCGAAATGGAATGCAATGCAATGCGATGGAATTGCACAACACCGAACAGAGTGGTGAGGTGTAAAACCCTGACTTTCAATGTTTTAAGTCGATTGTAC
Organism: Ochromonas danica; assembly: GCA_015146655.1. Taxonomy (NCBI): domain Eukaryota; class Chrysophyceae; order Chromulinales; family Chromulinaceae; genus Ochromonas; species Ochromonas danica. The sequence goes on along the minus strand of VKHL01000048.1, from coordinate 17,998 downwards.
ACTGAAGAAACCCCTCTCCTACTGATAAAGGAGTGGGAAGTGATCGTCAAGTGTTGTTGAAACATGGTTGAGAACAATGTGTATAGTGGTAGTAGAAGCAGAAGGGGGGGGGGGGGGGGGGGGGGGGATATTAGTGGTGATAGTACCAGTAAAGGGTCATCTCAGAGGTGACGAAGATAACCCGCATTAATATTATTGTACACTGTGATTAGACAGGTAACCCACGCCAACACCACTGAACCGCATCTTTGAGAAAGGTGTGTAATGTTGGCAAATCTACCTGGATTTTGCTTTGAGCAGCTTTGATTACTCTAATCTTACTTCTTCGCTTCATTGCTAGCATATAGAGATCGTATATTTGTGATTATTATTCATATTGTTTAGGAAGTTTGGTGAGTATTAGCTTAGTCCATTAGTTCAAACAGACTGGGATGCGGACGACTTCCTCATATCCTAAAATCTAATTACACCATTCTTCCACCTTCTATGACCTGATCTACCTGGTCCACACACAACAGTTCCCATAGGTCAAGCCATCCCCTTCCCCAAGAAGAAAGAGCGCAATTTACAAGGTGACACCAATGGCTCTAGCCATAGAGCTATAAGTCTCAATCTCAATGGCAGCGACGGCCTTAGCAGCAGATCCATCGGCAGCAGCAGCCTGAGCTCTGATGGCCTCAGCATGGCCAGCACGGATAGCAGCCTCATCCAAGTCAGCCAAAGGAACAGCCTCAGGGACAGAGACATCCTAAACCATTACGATAGCAAGTTAAGAAGAAATAAGGACATGTATCGCAACACTGGGGAAGGAGGGAAGGGGGGAAACGGATAGCAGAGAAACGGTAACACGAGCACTTACAGTGACAGAGTTGGCATGAGTGAGAGCAAAGCCACCAGAGATGAAGTACTTCTCAGATACACCCTAGATAGTCAGAATATAGGAAGAGAAAAAATTATTCCACCATCCAGATAAAGTAATTTGGCTGTTGGAATGAAACACAGTGACAAGACTTACACCACCGAGGTTGACAGTGACAACACCAGGCTTGAGCTCAGAGATAATAGGAGAATGATTGGCAGTGATACCATATTCACCGGAGCTACCAGGTAAGGTCACACTTTCCACCGCTTTCTTGGTATAGACAGGAGCATGAGGAGTGGTGAAATTCAAGACCAATTGAGTGGAAGCAGAAACTTCTGCAGCAGCGGCAGGAGCAGCAAATCCACGACGCAACACAGAAGAAAGTTGAGAAGAACGGGTAAGGAAATTCTTAGAGAACATCTTCTTTTTTTATTATCTTTCTTTGCGATCAATTGATCTAATCAACACCCCCACGCCTTGCCTTCCTTTGCCCTCCCCACCGACCTGCTGCTTCCTTGGAGTCTCGGAATCTCGTAATCTCGTAATCTCGTACTTTCGATTCTTGCATCAGAAAAAGAAGGGTTTTCTGCAGGTCAAAGGTGATCCAAAAGTCATCTTTTCAGAGTTGGAAAAGGAACTTTCTTCTCTCCTCTGCAACACCTCCTGGTTTCCAAACGAAAATCCGAAAATCCGAAGATGGCAGATCGATCGGCCACACAGAGAGAGAGCACAGAAGGACAGAACAACAAGCACAGCACTGTGTGGGTGTGAGTGAGTGAGTGAGTGAGAGTGTGTGTGACTGTGTGTGTGTGTTGCTCTGCTCTCTGCTGCCCTACACGGCCATCGCTCACTCGTTCGCTCCATCTCTTCCTCATCCCCACAAACCCAACGAAGCTCCTCATCTGCTATCAGATCTCTCATCTGTTAAAAAAAAAAAATGATTCGCGGATTGACCTCCAAGATTGGTGCTTTTGCTCCTCGTGCTGGTAAGTTCTAATATAAAAAAATTGATATATGATATGAAATTAAATAAAATCAACGGGATGAGAAGAAAATGGAATGATGAAGAAAAGAGAAGAATGCACAATCATGACGGAAGATATTCCATCATGATGAGTTGTTCCGAAAAAAAATCAACAACTTCATTCTATCTTCTTCTAAGTCTTCTATTCTATTTCCTCGAATGATATTTCCATTTGATATTTTCAATATCTTGTTCTGACAACATCTTTTTTTCATGATCTTCTCTAGCTCGTCAGTACTCTGCCTCTGTCACCGTGCAGGGTGGCGTCGTTACTCAGGTTATCGGTGCCGTCGTCGACGTTCAGGTAAGAAAATCATGATTAGATCGTGTGAATTTCCACCGAAGTCGTACTTCAACACAAACATGAACACTGATCGAATCTTCTCTACTTGTGCTAGTTCGATGGTCCTCTTCCTCCTATTTTGAACGCTTTGGAGGTTAAGGTTCCTGCTGGTTCTCCTCGTTTGGTTCTTGAGGTTGCTCAGCACTTGGGTGAGAACACCGTCCGTACCATTTCCATGGAAGCCACCGAAGGTCTTGTCCGTGGTCAGGAGGTTGTGGATACTGGTGCTCCTATCATGGTCCCTGTGGGTCCTGGTACCTTAGGCCGTATCTTGAACGTCATCGGAGAGCCTGTGGATGAGCAGGGTCCTATCGAAGGCAATGTCAAGGCTCCTATCCACAGACCTGCTCCTCTCTTCACTGAGCAGGGTAAGACCCAGGAGATTCTCGTCACTGGTATTAAGGTCGTGGATCTTTTGGCTCCTTATGCTAAGGGTGGTAAGATTGGTCTGTTCGGTGGTGCTGGTGTCGGCAAGACTGTCGTTATCATGGAGCTCATCAACAACATCGCCATGAACCACGGTGGTTACTCCGTGTTCGCCGGTGTCGGTGAGAGAACTCGTGAGGGTAACGATTTGTACCACGAGATGATTGAGGGTGGTGTGATCAAGGTCGACAAGGCCACTGGCAAGCCTCTCCCTGGCTCCAAGGCTGCCCTTGTGTACGGTCAGATGAACGAGCCCCCTGGAGCTCGTGCTCGTGTTGCCTTGACTGGTCTCGCCATTGCTGAGTATTTCCGTGACCAGGAAGGTCAGGATGTGTTGCTCTTCGTCGACAACATTTTCCGTTTCACACAGGCCGGTTCTGAGGTGTCTGCCTTGTTGGGTCGTATTCCTTCTGCTGTCGGTTACCAGCCCACTCTGGCCACTGATATGGGTCTCCTTCAGGAGCGTATTACCTCCACTGGTGTTGGATCTATCACCTCCGTCCAGGCCGTCTACGTGCCTGCTGATGATTTGACCGATCCTGCTCCTGCCACCACCTTCGCTCACTTGGATGCCACCACTGTGTTGTCTCGTCAGATTGCTGAGTTGGGTATCTACCCTGCTGTCGATCCTCTTGACTCCACCTCTCGTATGCTTGACCCTCGTGTCATTGGTGAGGAGCACTACCAGACTGCTCGTGCTACCCAGAAGCTTCTTCAGGACTACAAGGGTCTTCAGGATATCATTGCTATCTTGGGTATGGATGAGCTTTCTGAAGATGATAAGCTCACTGTCGCTCGTGCCCGCAAGGCTCAGAGATTCATGTCTCAGCCTTTCCACGTTGCTGAAGTCTTCACTGGTCGTGGTGGACGTTTCGTTCAGCTCCAGGATACCATCAAGGGTTTCCAGGAGATCCTCGCTGGCAAGCTTGATCACCTCCCTGAGGCTGCTTTCTTCATGGCTGGCAACATCGAGGAAGTGAAGGAGACTGCTGCTAAGTTGGCTCAGGCCTAAACGGCTCGAAGGGTGGTGAACTCTACCTTTTGTATGTGTACTCAATAGCCTCTTACTCTGCCTTCTTGTCCTTCACCCCTGTTAGCCTTCTATCTTACTCCTTCCTTCGTTACTTGATAGCAGACACTTCGAAACCTACGAATGGAAGGAGAGTTTGGGTATGGAGAATAATAGGATATCTTTAGATTAGCGTGCTAACCTAAAAGATATCAACCTTACAATAAAACAACATTTTTGCTTTATTAGACTATACCACGACATCACTTCATTACATAGATTGTAAGAATGTCTTTCAACAAAGGTAAACAAGAAAACGTTAAATAAGTTATTGTACGATAGCTAATGCATTAACTTTGATCATACAAAGCACTTCTGAAAGTGGCTTAATTTAGCATTAAAGATAAGGATCAACTAAAAGGCGTCGGAGGTAGTAGAAATTATTGTAAATATGGTTAGTTGAATTATTTGGAGCTGAGAGATGAAGTCGTTCTAGTCTATTACCGTCCAACACGAAAGACTTAAACCCCGTCAGATTCAAGTTCAGCAGGGATAGGTATACAGTGTGGTATCCCACCAATATCTTCTGATATAGGAAAATTTGTACGCCGTTTATCATACGCCATTATACTTGTAGTAGCTGCTAAGCTCCAATCACTAAACCTTCCTTCCTCAAGTCGCATTGCCAAGCTATTCAAACGAGGAAGTTCCATCACTCCTTCGATTAAAATAAGTTCAGCTCCACCACGTCAGTGAGATATGCGGACAGCGGACTTGAACAGAATCTGATCATCTTGTTCTTTAAAATAGTTAGGTACAGGCAACTTGCATTGACTTCTTTGAATGGTAAGACACAAACATTCCATAAACAACTCCTTCTCTACAATCGAGTCTAAAGGGAAAATTTCATAGTCCAACCGCATATATTCATCCACCTCTATGTAAATGGACTCGTCTAGGCAACGTACAGTGATCAATTTAGGACATGATTGACACAACTCCAATAACGATCTCGTTGGAAAGACATCAAATGCTTGATCTATGCCCCTACTATAAGCCTTTAGTATTAAAGTTCTCAAACGAGGACAAGCTTTGCTCAGATAAGAGAATAAGTCTTCTTTATCCACCACCGAATCGGTTTTAATACTCAGTACCTCCAAATGCATCGCAGCACCAGAGTAAAGAAACCTTGATAATGTATACTTGTAGTACAAGGCGATTTGGTCAACTTGTAAACATAACTTCTTAAGAGGAGTCGTCTTCTCATAAAGAATGGTCAATATTTCATCTACAGATTCTTCACTTATATCCTGCGATAAGAACTCTAAGTCATGTATACTTGAGAGATAGCTGGCAAGTAATAGGCGAATCATATTCACTGTGGATGTGAAAAACTGAACTCGCTCGAATTAACTCAACTTGTAACACAAGTCACTCTGGATATCTATCGAGTGAAGTATTGGACAGTAGTTTCCGACGTCCAACTCTGCTGGAAGATTAAAATCTGAAAACACACTAAGTCGCACAAGAAACATTTCCACCAACAACACTTTACGACTAATCACCCACTCATACCACCTTCTCATAGACTCATCAGATAGCCTTTCTAGACTTTCACCTCTTATCATCCTCACCTCACTTAATGAACACAACCATGCCTCACGATCTCTTTTCCCTACACACCCTACATCCAAACATGACAGATCCCGCCATGATGGTAACCACTCTGAGTAGACACTATGAAGAATGTCTCTTGGTAACTGCAATAGTAGAGATCTACTGGACATGGTCTATTATAGTCTACTATCTTCTGATAATAGAAGCAATGCCTCCGGTCGGTTCACAAGGAAGTGGGGAGATAATCAAAAAATAGCAGCAGATTCATGATCATTTGATTATTTCCCGATCCTTCCCATGCAAAGTAGTAATTTCATAATCTTGGAAAGATGCTGACAGTCAGTCAATTATTCAATTAGCATAAGTGAATATGTATTACCTAGCAGTCAAAATCAATGTATGCACACAATTGAATCAATCAATATTCAATAATCCAGTCAGTCAATCCAGTGGGATTCTAGATTTCCAACAGACAACATGTCCAGCAGATCTCTACTATTGCAGTTACCAAGAGACATTCTTCATAGTGTCTACTCAGAGTGGTTATCATCATGGCGGGATCTGTCATGTTTGGATGTAGGGTGTGTAGGGGAAGGAGATCGTGAGGCATGGTTGTGTTCATTAAGTGAGTTGAGGATGATAAGAGGTGAAAGTCTAGAAGGACTATCTGAAGAGTCTATGAGTCTATGAGAAGGTGGTATGAGTGGGTGATTAGTCGTAAAGTGTTTTTGGTGGAGAGGTTTCCTGTGCGATTGAGAGCGTTGGGTAATCTCACAACAACGTTGAACTATGAAAGCTATTGTATGGCCCTGCGCTCTATAGTGATCCGTCATTGCTTGAGGGAGAAGATGCGTTCTCTGGATTCTAGCTTGTTGAGTGTGTTGAAGGAGAGAATGCATTTGTTTTTAAGAGAATGTAATCATTTGGAAGGAATGATCTATTATGGGTTTGGAGACTGCAGCGAAGTTAGAGATTTGGTATTCTCTGCATTGATTCGAGGGTTGAAGACAAATAGCTTGCAGAATGTTTGCATTGAACTCTTCACAAGCATTTCCAAATCCACAATGAATATGATTCGCCAATTACTTGTTAATCATCTCTCTACCATACATGACTTAGAATTCTCATCGCCAGGTGTAAGTGAAGGATCTATAGATAGGATAATGAACATTCTTAACGAGAAGACGACTCCTCTGAAGAAGTTATGTTTACATGCTGACCATATCTCTTTGCAAACATTATTAAGGTTTCTTTTTTCTGGTACTGCAAACTATTTGGAAGAGTTATGTATTGGAAGGTTGTTTTCAGTAAATAATGAAGGCTTCTTGAGAGGAGAGAATATCTCTTATCTGGCGAGTTCTTGTCCTCGATTGAGAACGTTAAACCTAGACGGTAGTGGTATGTATACATATCGAGCATATAATAATTTTGAAGCTATATGAATCATGTCCTAATTTGACCACTTTCAGCTTTGATGACTTTTCAACCCACACATGGGTGTCTATAGAGGTGAACGAAGTTTTCAGCGAATTGGTTTATATTATGCTCAGCCTAAACTTGTCGAAAGAAGAGAGCGAGATATTTTTGGAATGCTTGCTTCTTGCAATACAAAGAAGTCAACTCACTCTGACAGTATCCAATGTTCCCTTCTGTTATTACTTGGTTACAGAACATCATAATGACTGGATTTTGTTCAAGTCCAAGCTATCTCCATATCTCACTGACTTGGAAGGGGAGATGTCAGAATCTATCTTAATCGAAGCATTGAAGGATCTTCCTCGTTTGGAGAAGTTGTCGATTAATCTTGATGAGGATAAGTTGTCGATTGATCTTGAGGAAAAAAGTTATAGTGATTTGAGTTTAGCGGCTATAATGGAGTATGGATCTGGCATAAAGACGTTATCGATAAATGGCTGTGGCTCTCATGAATATGGGTTAGAGCAATGCAGCTTTAGTGACGATATGATAAGCAAAATGATAAGAGGTTGCCAAAAGTTGGAAGTGTTAAAGATACCTGGTGCAGGACAGGAGAGTGTGTTAGCAGCGAAGCATCATTCAATGTTGAGAGAAGTGTATTTGCTTGAAGTGATAGTAGGGAAGGAAGAAATGTCAAGATTGCTTTGTGTGGATGAGAGAGAAGGTGGAGAGAAGTGTGTATGGAGAAGATTGCGAAAGGGCGAGATCAATGGCGCAATGGGGATCTATAACTATAACAAGGAAAAGAGATGTTGGGAGTGGTCCATCCAATCTGCTTGCCTACTCATATCATGACTCATGAACAATCCTTCTAGCAAGACAATGCTTGTTGTCAGTGTAAAACTATACGAAGCACTAGTTTACAGCATCATATGTATGTTACTTTACAATTAACTTAACATATGCTATCACGACATCGGATTCATTTAGCTTCTCTCAAGTCCAATAATCTCCAAGATAGTTGGAATCTATGAATTGTCTTGGATTTGGTTAGATTGAAGACTGAACATAGCGATTAACCATCGGTCCCTGTAAGTCCAACAGCAGAGGAGCACTTGAAAGGAGAGGACCTCATTGCAGAACAGCGGCGGATTGTTGGCCCGGGGAGGGAAACCTCTGAAGTGACTCCGGCTAAGTAGGGTACACCATAGAGGCATTTAGTTCAAGTCGTCGCAAGACTGAGTCACGGTGTGAGAGAGACATGGTGACACTACCATTCCCACACCACTGGGAATAGCTCTGGAGCTGTGGTAAGGCCAGCAGTAATAAGTCTTGCTTCGCTAAATGCATCATCCGTCTCAGATGGGATGCTTTATCCTATTGACAAGAATTACACTCCATACACTGAGAAATTCTTGAACAGGCTTCAATGCATTGTCCTCCCATCCACAACACCCTTTGGAAAGTCAAACAACATTCTTGCACTTTCAAACTTGTTCCAGTAAGGTTAACTACTACGAAACAAGAGCTAATAGACAGTAGTTACACCATGTCTCTCTTACTAGTCTATCACTAAAATAACTATTAACAATTCGACAATCATGAGAGAAGATAGTTGCTTTAGTTTGTTAATATAAATGGTGAACTCTATCAACAATGGATGGTTTAAGCCTAACACCTCTTAACATCATCCCTTTTGCCCCTCCTTCATACAGATAAACCGCTACACTCTAATCTTTCGCAATCTTCTTCGTGCGCACCGCACCTCACCTTCTCTGTTATCTACCTGAAGCATACTTGACGTATCTTCTTTTGATATTAGCACATGTTCCAAGCAAAGATCCCTCAACTTTGAATGATGTTTCAGATTTCATATCTTCCATTAGCAATGCTCAACTCTTTTGCAACCTCTGGTTTAACCAGTAGCCACACACACTGTACGCAGCAAACATCATGTCACTGTAACAACTAGAGCTAATGTTACTATAACGATTGTGACTACTGATCAATAGAACGTTGTACAATGCAAATCTTACGATTGCAGAAGTTCCCATCTATAATAAGACAACACAGAAAGAAGACGGTTGCAATATTTTGCACTCAACCTAATTGTGAACCAAATCAGCTGCACATGGCGCGCATCTAAAGCTGAGCTTGCCAACTTCCCATATCCGCGATATACTTATATCCGTAACCTTTCCCATAAATGTGACCCTTTCCTAATCTCCATGCATACTTATCCTCACTTTCTCTCTCATCAAACAGAATACTTGCCATGTCTTCTTTCGATATTATCACGTGAAATAAATGTACCACCTTCAACCTTGAATGGTGTTTCACTGCTAATACACTCTCATATCCTGCACCAGGTATATTCAACTGTTCCAACATTTCACACCTTTCAATAACCTTAGCCATCATCTCATCACTAAATCTACAATATTGCGGATTAGTACAGTGTATGCACAACTTCTGTAATCCATATCCATACTCCATTATAACTGTTAAGCTCAAATCACTAAACGTCTTTTTCTCAACATGTACTACTATCAGCTTCTCTAAACGAGGAAGACCCTTCACTGCATCAGATCGTCGCTCACCTGATGTCATCGCCTTGTATAGAACGAAAGGGGAAGCCGCCGAGGAGGACTATGACATATTGGGAGTGATCAACATCGAGCCCCCAATGACAGCAGGACAGCCCCAAAGCCCAAAACGTTCACCCTCACCACGGAGCAGTCTTGATGAACAAGGAGGGGTCTTGATACCCAACAACTGAAGAAGGAACAGCAAGACGATCGCGGACAAGAGACAACTGGGAAGAAACAAAGCTTAGAGGCCAAAACGACTCAAGGCGGTGCAGATACGCTGGCTCCCAACTTCTTACCTAATGAAAAACAAACCGCAGCACGAAAAGGGACAGCTCGTTTGCCAAATTCCCTTCCATTTGCAAGGTAGCTATTTCAGTAAATCTAAGTACGATTAGACATGTCGCGTTCGATTAGACATGGATCTAGTCTTATTACCTGTGTCCTTCTGTGCTGGTTGCTTGGGATCATAGGTTGGTGAACGAGAAGAAAGGGAAACCTATGAGAGATTCAGAGCCATGAAATTGTCAACCAATTCGACATTTTTGGCTATTTTTCATTCACTGTTCAACATTACCTGGTCATATTATATATCATTCGACTGTCTGTGATGGTCGTTTTGTATGAGAATGCAGGAAAACAAAGAAATTGCTGTTTGAAAACTCTGAAAAAGAATTTAAAAAGCCGTTATGTTTCTGTCAGCGTTTGAGTTTCTGGTGCGTTTGTGTTTTTTGACGTCTCTGGACATCATCATAATACATAACAAATGAGTCTGGCCAGCAATCCTGTGGTTTTCTTTGACATCTCTATTGGGGATCGCCCCGCCGGGAGGATTGAGTTCATTCTTCGTGCTGATGTTTGTCCGCGGACAGCAGAGAACTTCCGTGCCCTCTGCACTGGAGAGAAAAGCACCACAGCGCTCAATCTCTGGTACAGCAACTCCATCCTCCATCGCGTGATTCCGGACTTCATGCTGCAAGGTGGTGATATCACTTCTGGTGATGGAAGAGGTAGGCTTTGTCTTTGTTTGTAATGGCTAGCAATGACTCATCGTCTGTTTGCGACGACTAGGTGGCATGTCTATCTATGGCGGGCGCTTCCCAGGTAAGCCAGCCTCTTCTCTTTTGCCTTCGTCTTCAGCATGCCATTTAAGAGCAACGTGACTCTAAAGACGAGAACTTTCGCCTCCTCCACGATGGACCAGGAGTGCTCTCTATGGCCAACTCGGGTCCCAACTCCAACGGATCTCAATTCTTCATTACCACGACGGCCACGCCTTGGCTAGATGGCAAACATGTCGTCTTTGGGAAGGTAACTAAAGGCATGGACCTCGTACACCAGATCGAGAGCCTCGGCAGCGCCACGGGAGCTGTGCGGGAGGTGGTGAGGATTGTCAATTGCGGACAACTTGCATGAGAATTAGATGAGAGAGGCCGTTTGTGTTGTTACAGTTGTTCTAGATACGGGATAGAATTAAAATAATTCGAATTAGAATCGCTTGCTTGGTTAATCGAGTTAATGTCCGTCCATCTCCCACAACAATTGCGCCATCAAGGAATGTCGGCATTATTGTGGTCTAAACTGCTGACCATGCAATAGTCCCTGCCGCTGAAGAATTGTGATTAGAGTGGCTGGCCCATGGCATGCCCCCGGGTCCCGCGGGAAGGCCCGAGGGGCTTTTGGGGCCCGAGCCATGGTTTAAGTCCACATTTTATAAGTAACATCTCTCACTGTGAAAAACCAGACTCTTAAATCGACTTTACTTTGACCAGTTTCTTGTTGAGAATTCCGGTTGCTATTGTTACTTGCTTATAATTACAGAAATTGTCATTTACAATAAGGTAATCAGGAAAGAAGATACATGTCATTTACGATATCTATTGAGTGAATATATGAACAGTAGATTCCATAATCTAACTCTGTTGTAAGATTAACAAACACACTCAATGACATAGGAAAGATTTTCACCATCAACACTTTGCGATTAATTATCCACTCATACCACATTCTCATAGACTCTTCATATAGCATTCCATAATTAAACTCTTCTTTCATCTTCACCTCACGTAATGAACACAACCATGCCTCACGATCTCCTTTCCCTACACACCCTACATCCAAACATGACAGATCCCGCCATGATGATAACCACTCTGAGTAGACACTATGAAGAATGTCTCTTGGTAACTGCAATAGTAGAGATCTGCTGGACATGGTCTATAGCATCTTCCGATAATAGAAGCAATATGGTCTAGATATGGTCAATACATAGGCATAACTTCTTCAGATGTGTCAGCTTCTCCTGAAAAATGCTCATTATCCTATCTATAGATTCCTCACTTATTTCTATATATGAGAATTCTAAGTCATGTATACTAGTGAGATGGTTAGCAAGTAATTGGCGAATCATATTCACTGTGGATGTGGAAATACTTGTGCAGACTTTAATGCAAACACTCTGCAAAGTATTGACCTCTAGGCTGTTTTTTGTCAATACAGACAATACCAAATCTCTAACATCGCTGTTCACCCCACAGTCAATACTCACTTCTTTCAAACAAACACACTCAAACAAATTCCATCTATCTTCCAACACACTCAACAAGCTAGAATCCAGAGAATATTCAGTGGTATCCAAGTCATTCTGGATCAATATTGAACGAATATATGAACAATAGCTTCCGAAGTCTAACTCTGTTGTAAGATTAGCAAACGCAGTCAATGACACAGAAAACATCTCCGCCACCAACACTTTGCGACTAATCACCCACTCATACCACCTTCTCATAGACTCTTCAGATAGCCCTTCTAGTCTGTTCACGCTTATTATCCTCACCTCACTTAATGAACATAACCATGCCTCACGATCTCCTTTCCCTACACACCCTACATCCAAACATGATAGATCCCGCCATGATGATAACCACTCTGAGTAGACACTATGAAGAATGTCTCTTGGTAACTGCAATAGTAGAGATCTGCTGGACATGGTCTATAGCATCTTCCGATAATAGAAGCAATACCTCTCTTCTCTTCTCTGTTAGACAAGTCAAGCTATCTCTCACACTATATTCACTCTATACTATCCTTCTCCACTCTCCTACAGATTCACAGCTAAAATGTGGAAAATCACTCTCTCGCAGATTTGCATCTGCTTAACGGCTATCACGAAACACCGGGCAATTATCGGACATGTCTGACTTATTCAATAGGGAAAGGAAAGTACACTGTCTATGGACTTGTCTGCCGCACCATTCACTTCTGTCCGACACCGCAACTATTCCTAGTTGCACACACGGAAGGAAATAAATAACTCTTTCCAAAGTTCCTAATTAACTCAATTCAGAGGAAGACACCTACTGCTACTGTATACTATTGAAAGAAATTCTCAAACCCAGCAGTCGATTAATCGATCGGATTTGGTGCTGATCTGCTGAGAGGATTTCCGACAGTAAACTCACAATATACGGTTTCTAAACCCACTTTGACTTTGGTAATCAAAAGAGTACGAAACCCAGAAGACAGAAAAGTGGATTTCTAACTCACTTCTCGTTGTGATAAAAGTGACAGACAATTCCGCGGACAAGGTGCTGAAGAAGTCAATCGTGTCTGATCATTGACGTCGTCATGTCCAGCAGATCTCTACTATTGGAGTTACCAAGAGACATTCTTCATAGTGTCTACTCAGAGTGGTTATCATCATGGCGGGATCTGTCATGTTTGGATGTAGGGTGTGTAGGGGAAGGAGATCGTGAGGCATGGTTGTGTTCATTAAGTGAGGTGAAGATGAGAAATAGGTTAGCTTATCGGGTACTATCTGATGAGTCTATGAGAATGTGGTATGAGTGGGTGATTAGTCGTAAAGTGTTGGTGGCGGAGAGGTTTCCTGTGTGGCTGAGTGTGTTTGCTAATCTTGCAACAGAGTTAGACTTTGGAAGCTATTGTCCAGCACTTCGCTCAATAGATATCGTAAATGATATTAGTGTGGAGGCATGCCCTGTACGTTCGAACGAGTTGAGTGTGTTGGAGGAGAGATTGGATTTGTTTGTAAGACAGTGTGTTTGCTTGAAAGAAGTGAGTATTGACTGTGGGGTGAACAGCGATGTTAGAGATTTGGTGTTGTCTGTATTGACAAAAGGCCTGGAGGTCAATACTTTGCAGAGTGTTTGCATTAAAGTCTGCACAAGCATTTCCACATCCACAGTGAATATGATTCGCCAATTACTTGCTAACCATCTCACTAGTATACATGACTTAGAATTCTCATATATAGAAGTAAGTGAGGAATCTATAGATAGGATAATGAGCATTCTCCAGGAGAAGCCGACACATCTGAAGAAGTTATGCCTATGTATTGACCATATCTCCTTGCTTCAGGTGTCAAGGTATCTTTCCTCTGGTGGTGTTACGATGCATTTGGAAGTGTTGAGCATTGAAAAGATTTTTGTCATGTCTAAGGAAGACTTCACTAAAGGAGAGATATTGTTGCATCTGGGAAGTGCTTGTCCTCGACTGAGAACATTAACAGTAAATGTCTGTGGCGTGGGGTCATATCAAACATTTAATCAGTTTCCAGTGACGAAACTCCTTCAGTTGTATGAATCATGTCCCAATTTGATCAGCGTCAAATGTTTATTTGGCTCATCTTTTTCGATCTTCATAGAAGTGGATGAAGAGAAGCGCGAGTTGCGATATAATACAGGTCCAATATGTCGATACTCGACTGAAAAGAAGGCAGTGTTTTTAGAATGTCTGCGTCTTGCTATACAAAGAAGTAAATACAAGCTGGCTGTATCTAACTACTCCTTTTGTGATAATTTGGTCACACAATATGATGAGTGGGTTTTGTTCAAGTCCAAGCTATCGCCTTATCTCACTGACCTGGTGGGGAAGATGACAGAATCTATCTTAATCGAAGCAGTGAAGGATCTTCCTCGTTTAGAGAAGCTGTCAGTTTATCTTGGGGGAGAAGAGAAGTTTAGTGATTTGAGTTTAGCAGCTATAATGCAGTATGGATGTGGACTACAGAGCCTATCGGTAAATGCATATAGTGAATGTGGACCAGTGCGATGTAGCTTTAGTGATGAGATGATAAGCAAAGTTATTACAAGTTGCAAAATTCTGGAAGTGTTAAAGATTCTTGGTGCAGGACAGGGGAGTGTGCTAGCAGTGAAGCATCATTCAAGGTTGAGAGAAGTATATTTGGATGAAGTGAGAGTTGGGAAGGAAGATTTGTCAACATTGCTTTGTGTGGATGAGAGAGAAGGTGAAGAGAAGAGTGTTTGGAGAAGATTGAGTGAGAGTGAGATCAGTGGTAGATGTTGGAGTTTTAACTATAACAAGGAAAAGAGATGTTGGGAGTGATCCATCCAATCCATCATCATCAAATCATCATCATCCAACAATCCTTCTAGCAAGACAATGCTTGTTATTGGTGTAAAACTATACAAAGCACTAGTTTACTGCATCATGTAACCTCGATACTGTATATTTTTGTTTCGGGTTTCTATTCCTATGAGTCACCCACCGTATTTAGCTCTAACCTGGTAGACTTCTTCCTACTAGTTTAGCTAGAAAGTATGTTTATTACACTGTACACAATATCCCAACTGTATATTTTATGCCCTGATCTCACTGTATAACCTGGTGGAAATGACATTGGACTCAGCCTCACACTGTGATTAACAACGGGACAAGGAGGAATGTGGGGTGCACCAGATCGTTCAGAAAAGGGAATCAACAATAACAAGAATAGCAAGCCAAGCTCGACAAAAGTGGACTTTGAAATCGTTCTTATCAGTCCGAGAAAACATCTCGTGCTTCTCCATATTGAGCACAAAGTCTGCCATCCTTGATTGACTGACTGACTGACTGACTGTATGTTCGAAGTATTTCAATTGAATTGAAGGTTCAAAGACTCCAAGGCTATTTATCTCTTGTTTGTGATCTCACATGACACACTCACTCTCTCTCACTCTCATCCACAGCTCTACTACATCTACTGCTGAGTGAGTGAGTGAGTGAGTGAGTGAGTGAGTGAGTGAGTGAGTGAGTGAGTGGCACAGTCTAATCCCCCGCGCACCCAACAATTGAGGTTGAAGTGTGGTGCGGCTGGTCTGCACCACAAACAACAGTAAACAGTCATCCTCACATTAATTATTGGACATTATTCTGATTCTTGTCATCATCGTGTCAAGGATTCAGCAGTACTATCGACTGTCTCTCAACAATCTCTCTCAGTGACAGAAAAGGTTCTCAGTTCCTCTGATTGTCACATTTCCTCACCTCACTCTCACTATTATCGTATTCTTGTGGTGGACTTACTTTGACAGACTGACTGCTTGCTTTGTTTGAGGATTTCTTCTTCCCAAAGTGCCAGTTCCTATCTATTTCAGAGTGGAATTGCTTGAGAATTGAGCAGAAAGAAAGTCAATAGTCAATCAGTCTCAGTCACAGTCAGTCATTGTCATACCATGTCCAGTAGATCTCTACTGTTGCAGTTACCAAGAGACATTCTTCATAGTGTCTACTCAGAGTGGTTATCATCATGGCGGGATCTGTCATGTTTGGATGTAGGGTGTGTAGGGAAAGGAGATCGTGAGGCATGGTTGTGTTCATTAAGTGAGGTGAAGATGATAAGCGTGAACAGACTAGAAAAGCTATCTGAAGAGTCTATGAGAATGTGGTATGAGTGGGTGATTAGTCGTAAAGTGTTGGTGGCGGAGAGGTTTCCTGTGCGACTGAGAGTGTTTGCAAATCTTACAACAGAGTTAGACTTTGGAAGCTATTGTCCATCTATTCGCTCAATAGATATCGTAAGTGATATTAGTGTGAAGGCATGCCCTGTACGTTCGAACGAGTTGTGTGAATTGGAGGAGAGATTGGATTTGTTTGTAAGAGAGTGTGTTTGCTTGAAAGAAGTGAGTATTGACTGGGGGTTGAACTACGCCTTGAGAGATTTGGTGTTGTCTGTATTGACAAAACGCCTAGAGGTCAATACTTTGCAGAGAATTTACATTAAAGTCTGCACAGGAAGTTTCATATCCACAGTGAATATGATTCGACAATTACTTGCTAACCATCTGTCAAGTATACGTGACTTAGAGTTATTATTCAGAAATGTTAGTGAAGAATCTATGGATGAAATAATGACCATTCTTCATGAGAAGACGACTCCTCTGAAGAAGTTTTGCCTATGTATTGACCATAATATCTCCTTGCTTCAGGTGTCAAGGTATCTTTCCTCTGGTGGTGCTACGATGCATTTGGAAGTGTTGAGCATTGAAAAGCTTTTTGGCAGGTCTGAGGAAGACTTAACGATAGGAGAGATATTGTTGCATCTGGGAAGTGCTTGTCCTCGATTGAGAAGGTTAACACTAAAGGCCTGTGACGAGGGGTCATATGAAACATTTGATCAGTTTCCAGTGACGAAACTCCTTCAGTTGTATGAATCATGTCCCAATTTGATCAGCGTCAAATGTTTATTTGGCTCATCGTTTCCGCTCTTGATAGAAGTGGATGAAGAGAAGCGCGAGTTGCGATATAATACAGGTCCAATATATCGATACTCGATTGAAAAGAAGGCAGTGTTTTTAGAATGCCTGCGTCTTGCTATACAAAGAAGTAAATACAAGCTGGCTGTATCTAACTACTCCTTTTGTGATAATTTGATCACACAATATGATGAGTGGGTTTTGTTCAAGTCCAAGCTATCGCCTTATCTCACTGACCTGGTGGGGAAGATGACAGAATCTATCTTAATCGAAGCAGTGAAGGGTCTTCCTCGTTTGGAGAAGTTGACAGTTTATCTTGAGAAAGAGATGTTAAGTGATTTGAGTTTAGCAGCTATAATGCAGTATGGATGTGGACTAAAGAGGCTATCGGTAAATGCATATAGTGATTATGGACCAGTGCGATGTGGCTTTAGTGATGAGATGATAAACAAGGTGATTAGATGTTGCAAAATGTTGGAAGTGTTAAAAATTCTTGGTGCAGGACAGGGGAGTGTGCTAGCAGTGAAGCATCATTCAAGGTTGAGAGAAGTGGTTTTGTATGATGTGAGAGTTGGGAAGGAAGATTTGTCAACATTACTTTGTGTAGATGAGAGAGAAAGTGAAGAGAAGAGTGTTTGGAGAAGCTTGATAAGGGGTGAGATCACAGGTAGAGACTACGTTTTGAAATATAACAAGAAAAGAGATGTTGGGAGTGATCCATCCATTTGCTTGCCTACCCATGACTCATGAACAATCCTTCTAGCAAGACAGTGCTTGTTGTTAGCGTAAAGCCATAATACAGAGTACTAGTTTATAACGACAGCGACTAAATATAGACAGCTCATTTTGGTCTTTAAACCATAAGCATACTGTATTATAGCTGCCAAACTCACATCACTGAGCTTCTCTTCCTTTACATTAACTGTCAACTCCATGAAAGGAGAAAGATCCTTCACTGGTTTCATTCAGATAGACTCTGACATCACTCTGTTCAAGTCGGTGAGATAAGGAAATACCTTGGACTTAAGTGTGTAGTGTTGCCTGCAACCCTTATTGCATTTATGTATTTCCTTAATTAGATTTAAGCATTTTCTTAGTAGTTATGTAAATACGTAGTTTGCAAACTTGTGTGTTCTTTTCCTTTTTTAATTTAATCCTTTTGTTATCAACTATTCTTAGTTCCAGCAAATAGTATCCAACGCCAAGCGCTTGGATACACT